>JAOTOM010002993.1:0-128729 GCA_034440615.1 Ashinkailepas kermadecensis | reverse complement strand
GTACATGGGGTTGCTTACAGTGTCTATAATGTTGTTGTAGCTTGGAGCGTGGTGTGTACAAGTCCATTAATGACACTAATAGTTTGATGTGCATACCTTACTTTCAATTTCATACAAACTCAGTGGCATTTTCTCATTTTGGCAGCATTTGGCAGCTAGGAACTGGAGGTAGATCACGCATTCTCCGTTCAGCCCCCCCCCCCCTCACCAGTTGTTTAAGAAGTCTAATCTGCTACCAATTGGAATAGACAAGATCAGCAAAACGCTATCAATCATCCTAATGGCAGTGGGAAATGAACAGAAAACATTGTCCCCAAGTGGCGGATTAAGGGGCGGGGTCAAATCACTCCCTGTCCAAATGACGGTGGGGAAAGCCATGTTTTTATCCCAATCTCGGACGCTCATCTTTTAGGCAGTGGCGTACCGAAGGGGGTAATTCCCCCTGCCTCGAAAGGTGGCAGGCCCCAAAGAATCCCACCGGAGCTCGGAAAAAAATGTGCCGGGGCTCCAAAAAATCATGACAACCAGGGACCAATAAAAATCGCACCGAAGCCTGAAAAATCGCACCCGGACCCGGAAAATATCCAGCCATGGTTCCGAAAAATTAAGTAACGACACAGCAAATTCAATCCTTGCCTAGAAAATCGCTGTGAAGCACGAAATTACCTGCCAGAGATCCCATACATGGAGTACCTAGAGCACTGGAGCACAAAATAACGCCCAAAAATCGCACTCGACCCCGTAATTCCAGTCGAGGCCGGCGAATAGACAAGCTGAATGGGCTCGGGATCGATCCACTACCACCGGCTTTCCGAGCCAGTCTGAGGCGTACTGTTAACTCGCAATCGTCGGGTTGATATGGGTCCGTGCGGTACCTGATCACCATGGTTGTGTGTGTTGCGATAGCGCTTGAGTTGTTTCATTTAAAAAAAAATATCACGACCTGCATGAATGCAAAACCACCATGGTAGTGGGCCTTACACGAATACATCGATCTATCTATCTGATCTATATAGCCCACAACGTCAAGTCGAATACTCCAAGCCAATTAAAGGCGTGACCAACGGGGTACCAAAAAGAGATCTTGCACACCTCTAACCCCCGGGACTGATTTAAATGAAAGCACATACAAACAGGGACAAGCACGTCAAAATATGCACCTCAATTGGGACAAAATAAACAGCTCATTACACTTCATGGCACGGACCGCTACATGCCGGATGCTGCTCGGTCTCGGCCTGCCGCTGGGGCTACACCACATGCCACAGCCGCACGTGCACCATCTGAGCCCCACTGGGCCCGCACCATAGTCGCCACCTGCAGCACCAGCTGCAGCTGAGCCACCAGCGGCTCAGCTGAGAGCCGGCTACCCAAATGCCAACACCCCCAATGGTATCGGAATCTGACTGACTGCCCCATACGGGGTGGGTCAGACTCGGATCGGTCTCGCCCGCCGCCTATCATGCCGGCTGAATGGTGACAACATCACAGGAGAGTGCGGCTTCTCGCAATGTAATCACACGCCATGGGCGGATCCAGGTGTTCTCATGGGAGGGGCCACATTTCCTCGGCGGGAAGACTTCGGTGGAATTTTTTTGTTGAGTGTGGGCTGCACTCGAGCACTGAGGGGTGCCTTTTCGTCTCAAAGGGGCGTCATTTCCTGTACAAGGGGCGACATTCGCTGGAACATTCGTTCGGGTGGGGGTGGGGGGAGGGGATGCACTCGAGCTTTCCTGAAGGGCAGCATTCCCCGGCTGGCGTGGCGCCATCTTGCCACGGGGGAGAGGCACACGTCCCCAGTGCTCCTCCTTGTGTCCACTCCTGGCACACGCGATTGTAATGGAAGTAATGTCTGAAGCTAATCCTTACGTCGCAGAGTGTCTGAACCCGAATAATTTTAAAAGCTGATATTATTATTTATTTGGTCCCCGCCCAGGGATGCAGATCTCTCTAGATTTCGGAAGGTTCCAGGCGCAGCGCTGCTAAGAGCCAGGGTTGTGGCGACGTTTCTCTCTATCCCACCCCCATCCCAAAAAAACGCCGAAGTTTCTCAGATTTCGGCCGCCTAACTTATAAGCTAACTTTTATGAACTTTTAACTTCAAGTAAATTTTTTAACCTTCAACTATTGAAGCTGAATATTTTTGCCTAATTTTGAATAATTTTCAATAATTTTGCCAAACTTTACGCAAGGAGCTACACCGAAACGATCGGGAGTGCCCACCACCCACATCCATTTCCCTTCTTGGCAAGGGCAGATTGAGGCGCCAGTTGGGGAACACCACACCCAGGAACTATCGGTCACTAACCCACTCAAACCATACATCCTTTTATTTAGATCAGCTTGCTTGGTGATTTATAAGCTTTGTACCATTTTTGGTTTGGCAGGTAACAAACTGATTTGTGTGGCATCATAAGCGTTTGAGCTCCATTTCTTGGACTTCGGGCATTATTGTCACGATGTCTCTGCATCAGTGCACAAACCATAAATTTACACATTCCCTAGCACAAATGCCTACAATCCTGGATATCTTACCAGGAAGTCTTCTTCATGGGTACCTTTTTGTGAAGAAGAATACACCAGCCAAAGAAACCAAAGCCTTTTGGACTGGCAGCAACACCTCGGCTATTATCGACATGCAAACTCTGCAGTCAGCTTAAGCTTTGACAAGGCGCACCAGGCATTATAAATCCATGTCTGGTGGGTGAAGTTAAGTACCACATCTACTTCCTGATTAAAACTGGACAAAAGGAACCATTAGGCAAAGCAAACAAATATTTCAACTCTCACAAGTCCCTAATTATGCAGTTAAGCGCAAACACAAAATATCCCACTTTTGCCTGGATGGCAAATGTATGTAGAAATGTCAAACGTAATTGGTGGCTGTTTAAGCTTTGCAAAATATATTGAATGTCTTGAATAATTTTGAAATATGGGTGCACATATTCCGCACGACCGCGGAACAGAATACATTCGTGCAATTTTATTTTCAATTCAATCCCGCATCAACGAGCAAAAATGACAGATCTGGTTCATTAGTTTTGAGAGACTTGAAATCCATCGTAAAGAAGGTGGAAAACAGCCTACTGAGTATTACTTTTGTTTTTTAATTGAAATTAGTTTTTTTCCAACTTCTGAGGAAAACCCCCAAGGGCTACCTTACACCAAAGAAGTGCAGAAAATGACGCTTCTCTTGATGCAATGTACGATTTCACCAATTCATAGTGCATGGTGTTAATTTGACAACTTATTGTGCCATCCCCATTGCGAATCTCGCTCGGTGGGAGCTGTCAGTGCGACTGCCTGCAGGTGATGGCACGCCTACTCTTCGCTCGGTGGGAGCCGCCAGTGCGACTGCCTACAGGTGATGGCACGCCTACTCTTCTTTGGATTGCATAGCTGAAGGCGTATGTACCTGATCGTACACTACACCTGCATTCGAAAGGCTGGAGTTTTGGCGCTGATGAGCTTGGGCTACAAATGGCAGTGCGGCCAAATTGGTGACTGTGGAGTTTCGTTCACAGAACGACAGAGAGGGCAAGTTCCGTTCTCAGGAAGACAAGGTGAGCAGCCATTGGATGTTGGTTTCCACTTGACCTTGCAATTCCAGGACACTGACATGACAATTCCTTAAAGCTGTGGGGAAGGGGTATGTTGAAGCCGGAAGAGGAGAACTATTTTAGATCGTAACCCCTGTGAGAGGTCATCTTGATAATGACCCGAACATGAACAACAGCAAGCAAATAAACACAAGCCTGTGTTGCACAGCTATAAAATCCTGCAGGGTACGACCCAGCCGGTAGTCTGCTGCTGATGATTATCTATGCAGGATGATTTCTGCAGACCCTCCACGCGTCACCGGCATATTTGTCGGGTAATCTTCGTAACACTACAGGATCCTGCAGAATTATGATATTTTCCGAAAATTTCACAGCATTATTCCCCATTTAGGCTGGGATTTCTAGTGTTTTCCATGCAATAGTGCATCCTCGCGTAAGTAGATGTAACTGGAGGAAGATGACCCGAAATATATATTGCGAAGCATGCAAAGAAAAAATCACTGTTGCATGCATGAATTCACTTCTAACTTACATTCTCAACCGGCCACCAGCGAGATAACTCTTCGCGGGAAGTGTGTGCCAATTTTGCACAGCTGATAAGGGACGGCCCGCTGGATCATTAGAACCAACCGTTTGTTCCCCGTTTCCATGTTGACATACTGAACCTCTCCGTGGTACATGATGTCTGTGAAGCTCCAATTTGAATTATCCCGATTAAACATCCAGTAAGTTTGCCTGAAGAGGTCGTGTGTCAACACAAATTGGCTCGAATGGCTCATTAATGAAAATGGCATGTCTTGAGACAAAGCGGGTGTGTCCTTATTCCAAGAATCCTTACATCAACCTGGGCGCTCACGAGATCAAGCAACTACAACAATGCTTGCCTACGATAAGTGTATTACGAAAGAACTCATTTCACTGGCACGGTGTGCAAATTATGCATCATAACTCAACGACATAGTGAGGCAACAAGGAGGAACGAGGCAACTGCAGTCACCCGTGGCCTGATTAAACATCAGATGGTATCAAGTTGCCGACCCAGCATTGCAAACATCAGCCCCAGCTGGACATCCCAGCTGGAACGTATATATATATATATATATATATATATATATATATATATATATATATATATATATATATATATATATATATATATATATATATATATATATATATATATATATATATATATATATATATATATATATATATATATATATATGTATATATATATATATACATATGCACTTATGCATATCTATTTCTCACGGTCACTGGCGGACCTAGCCAGCAGGCTTGGGGGACATCTTTCGGCGCCGGCCCAACCCTATCCCCCAGCGGTGTTCCTAGGATTTGCGTCACGGGAGGGGAAGCGGATTCTGGTGGTGCCCAACCTTTACCACCTTTGCGTCACGGGAGGGGCAAGCGTTACCTACACATGATTCTGGTGGTGCCCAACCTTTACCACCTTTGCGTACACGGATTTGGTGGTGCCCAAGCTGGATTCTGGTGGTGCCCAACCTTTACCTACCTTTGCGTCACGGGAGGGGTGCAACCTGTACCAAAAAGGTTGGGTGGTGCATACTGATTCTGGTGGTGCCCAACCTGTACCACACATGATTCTGGCGGTGCCCACCACCTTTGCGTACACG
This sequence comes from Ashinkailepas kermadecensis, assembly GCA_034440615.1. NCBI lineage: Eukaryota > Metazoa > Arthropoda > Thecostraca > Neolepadidae > Ashinkailepas > Ashinkailepas kermadecensis. Next base: position 123,514 of record JAOTOM010002993.1, on the reverse strand, counting down.
TGATTCGGTGGTGCCCAACCTGTACCACATGATTCTGGTGGTGCCCAACCTTTACCTACACATGATTCTGGTGGTGCCCAACCTTACCTACACATGATTCTGGCCCACCCTTCCCTACACATGATTCTGGTGGTGCCCAACCTTTACCTACACATGTTTTTGTAAAATGTACGGGAACTCGACCACTATTTTTCCAAAAGTACTCTTTTTTCACTTGAAATAGTTAATGACATCATTTTCTGTGCAGGGAGCTCAAGGTTCCACCATCGTTTGTAAATCACCAGGGCTGGAGACCTGTTCCGAAACCAGCGGAGTCGAAGGCCTTATTTTGGAGACATATTTTCAGATTGAATAGGGAAAATAACAACTTAACATTAGCAGGGTAACAAACCAGGGGTTCCAACCACCTCCCCCCCCCCCCCAATCACCCGGGATCTCCAGCCATGTAAGTCGCTGGATTTCAACTCCCTCCCTTGTTCAATTTGCTTCTGATATCTTTTGATGTCAACTCGCAGTGCTAAACTGACACCTGCACAAATAACTTCAAAATGTTAAAGTTCCCAATTTCACGCACTGCAGTCAATAACGCCCAGTCGTTACCACGTCAACGCCATTACCACATCACTACCACGCTGTTACCACGTCATCAATTGCACGTGTGCACCCCCCACCTTGCGCATTCGTCGCATTCGCCACACTTCGTGCGTTTCTGCGATTCCTGCGGCTTCTGTTAGGCCCCCACGTTTTGATGAGTGCTGGCATATGATGGTCTTGTGCCGTACTTGACGTCATAGAATGCTCAATGCTTCCTACCGTGGTTTGGTTGGAAAATTCGATTAATTCAAGTCGAGATTATTTCATCTCACATTTTCTGATGGAAAAAGAATCTGGATGCATATCTGAACATTGATTACACTCATGTTTTTATTTTAAGGATATGCTTCCAGATTGGCTACCCAACAGAGACTCGCGCTGAATCGGTGTTATTTTTAGGACTCGTTGCGTTTTTCTTTCATTTATTGATGACTTTTAGGGCCGCATCACAGTTGTTTGTCCACATTGCGTTTTTGAGACCCGGCGAGCTTAATTGCTTGTTTATTTTTGCGGACCCACGGTGTTTTTGAGGAACCGGAGCGTTTTTGCAAGGCCCTGATTTGTGTATTCACTGCCTCGGCGCGTTTTATGACCATGCTACTTGTTGCGGCCCAGCCTGTTTTGAGGTCCTCATGCCGTCTTTGCGGCCATAGTGTGTTTTGAGGATCCCAGCGCATTTTGAGGGGCAGTGGTGTGTTTTGAGGACTTCCAGTGAGAGCCCCCGGTGCATATTGTAATGCCCTGCTTCTTTTTGCCAAGATACGGCGCGTTTTTGAGGGCTCCGGTAAGTTTTCGGGCTCCCGGTGGCTTTGAAGGCGGTGCTGGATTTATTTAGAGCTCCAACGGGAATTTGTTGTCCTCTCGGCGCAATTTTGGGCTGCCTTAGTGCAATTATGTTGTGCCCCAATGACATTTTTAGAGGATTCAGCGCAATTTGTCGGGGTTCAGGCACGATTTTTTTTCGGGCCCTTGAGCGAGTTTTCCGGGCCCGGAAGCGAGTTGTCCGAACCCTGATGCGAGTTGTCGGGGTCCTGACGCGAGTTTTCTGGACTCGATGTGATTTTCTCTGGACCTCTTCTGAGTTTTTCTGAGTCTGGGTCGCTTTTCCCGGTCCAGGCGCAATTTTTAAGTCCCGGCACGGCGCGATATTTTTTCGAAGCACTGACGCTTTGTGTTTGGCCCAACACGATGCTGTGGGCTCTCTGGTTCGATTTTCGGGGTTCCATAGTTTTTTTCCGTGCTCGGTTCGATTTTTCAGAGTTCCTGCTTAATTTGTCTGGGCCTCCGATTAAGTTCTTCGGATCCAGTTGCGATTTGGTAGACTCCTGTGGTATTTATTTTGGGCCCAGATACAATTTTTGTGGACATCCGATGGTGATTTCTCGGGTCCCAGCGCGATTTTTTGGGCTCTGATGCGCTTTCTTTTTAGCCCCGACGCAACTTTTCGGGCCTAGGCGGGAGTCGTCGGGCCGGGGTTGTCAGGGGTTGACAACGCGAGTTGTCGGGGCCCCGATGCGAATTTTCTGTGCTCGATGCGAATCTTTGGGGACCTCTTCTAAATTTGTTCCAGCCTGTGTCGCTTCCACGGATCCCGGTGCGATTGTGGGTCCAGGTGCGAATTTGTGTGGACCCAGCACAATTCGTTCTGTGCCCCCGCACGTTTTTTTCGGGCCCAACTACGCGATTTTCCTGACTTGATTTTATCCGGGTCCCGGTTCAATTTTGTGACACCACCGTTATTTTTTGTGCTCCTACGCAATTTTTCAGAACCCGAGCAGTATGGCAACAACGAAGCATATATACCTACATTTTTGGCAAGTAATTGCCTGATGTCCATGGTTGACTGAGTCCTTAGCACATACAAACACCACAACTAGCACTGTTCTACAAGCGCTTCCCAAGCAACAGAAATGTCTTGTATTGTTGCAATTGCTGCTCACGATTAGCATTGCCTTCTCTGTGCTATTAACAGTTCTAGGATAACTATGCGAATTTCAAGACCGCCCATGATGATGCATCGGACTCATGCAGTCGGGGTGGTGCAGGGTTTTTGGATTGGCGAAGATGCAGGGTTTTGGACCCATGTCGCCTCCCCATGTCCACGCCTTCGCCTCCCCATGTCCACTAGTGATTACATTACATAATGTTGAAACTGGCGGCCCAAGTCAGAAACAAGCTAAAAACAAATGTCAACAAAATAAAAACAAAAATAAAAATGCCAACAAGTAAAAACAATGCAGCAACAAAAACCACTGGCCGCATATAGCCTTACAGGCAGAGTCGCTGAGGGCGCAGAGACGCAAGGGAGGACGACATATTGCATGGTGGAGCAGGGAGAAATAATGAGGATACGCGTTGAGGGAGGAATTTCAACAGGCACGACCCCAATGGCGAAATTTAGTGTACACCTCCCGTCGAATAGCGCCGGAACTGAGGCAGATCAACATTTAGAACATTCGGCCTGCGAAGACGACCGAACATCACTGGAGCAGTGGTGCTGGCGGCACATTCGCCCTGCGCCCCCCCCCCCCCTCCGTGTTCGAGTGGGTGTTGGTCGGCGACAGCCAGCCGTCCCGCTGACTGGTTTATAGCGCGCCGCGCGGCTTAGCGACTAAGTGCCGACGGTAAACACGGCCGGTACGGCGTGCGCTATCAGTGTTTTATGATGTTTTGCTGTGGATAGTGGCGCACTTGCGGCGAGAGCGCGGCCCGTGTGACCGATGTCGAGCGCCCGTGTGACCGATGTCGAACTCGGCGGTAGAGGTCAGATGTACCCCACCGGTTTAACGTGGAGGATACCAGACGCGCAACTAGGCGGCTTCTGGGCTACCAATTTTCCCTTCCGTCATTGCGCGGGCACCCGAACTTTACGAAGTACACTTTTTTGTTCTCTTTGTCTTTTAATGGTAATTGCCTCCAGACCATGATAACTTCGGAGTACACCGAGCTGTTTTCGAGATGCAAGAAGAGGTGGTGCCCGAGAATATTATAATACAGTTCTTGCATAAATCTTTCGCAAGAGTTTATTTGCTGTCTCCCACCCAAAGAAAACAAATTCCCACTAGGAAAAATACTACGCCACTTGAGGATATTGCAGGGCTATTGTGAGGGATATCGCAGGATTAACAAGAGATATCCAGAGGGATGAGTGTTATGGGTCTTGAGGTATGAGGTATGAGGTATTAGGTAAGAGGTATGGGGTTTTGAGAGATATCCCGGCTGGACTATGCAGGTATCCTAGGGGAATCTGTGCATGGTTCCTTCAGCAACTCTTGTAGCGCTGCCCACGTGCTTTATCACGATTACTCTGCAATTTTCGTTGTGTGAGCGAGTCTTGCTGAACTCCTGGTGTCACTTCTTTACCAGGGGACCTGCCTCTCCAAACACCATTAGTTTCTTGATGTTTGATGATGCTGCTTTAGCCCTCCCAATGTAGCGAGAGTGATAAAATACAGTCATGGCTGTGTACTCTCTTATATGTGTGCTTAGAATATAATTTGGGGATGAATACTCGAATATGAGGGAGCAAATGTGCCAACCAAGAAAGGTTTCACATAAATAGGCCTAACAGTTCACTTTTCACCAAATAATCGGGGGAGAAAGAAAAGCAATATTTTGGGAATACTTTGAGGAAAGGCTTGGAATACCAAGGAACTCAAGCAAGCAGCACATGCCTTCTCTCAGCTCTCATGCTGGTCCTACTCTCCCCCAGCAGCCGAGTGTCAGGTAGGTCGTTCTTTCCCCCACTGCCTGCCAAATTTTCTCCTCTCAAGCCTGTTATCAAAATAGTCAGCCTTCCGCCCATAATCTGTTTTCACGCCAGCCATCTCGGCGCGCAGTTCGAATGTGTTAATGACCACCTTCCCTTCCCACCCCGCCGAAGGATAGTGAACTCACGAATAATGCAAGCCCCAAGCCATTATTGAGCTGATGGATGCACACTGCGTCAAGTTTGAGGGCAAGCCTAACTGCTGAATCCCTCTCCCACCGTCCCACCCAGCAAATATGGGATGGCCCTCTCCCCGCACCTGCGTGGTGCAGGCAATGGAGGTACTTTGAGACAGGTGCTGATGCATTTGTGGCCATCACTGTCGACGCACCTGTATTTACTTCGCTGACGTGTGTGTTTCCCTGACCGCAGCTGGCCAATATATCATTTATGAGTGGCGTGATAAAGTTGGTAGGCTGCAACACGGAGATGGATTTATATGCAGGGGGTGACGGGTGATGTCGAGTCGCTCGGATGGCGATGCTGGTAATCAGAGACATAAGATTGTCCCGTTGTGCCTCACTGCGCCCTTAGTGGTGTGACTTAAGTGTGATATTTGAGAAATCATCCTTCAGTAGCCCAACTGACATTAAGCTGCTCTGCTTTTGTGTACTTCTGTAATTCTGTCCAGATGGATATTTTCAAAATCTCGGGACTTTTTTTTTATCGTGCGACGGGGTAGGTCGACCTGTCCCGGCCGACCTGCCCGGCCACCTGCCCCAGCCGACCGCCCCGCCGACCGCCCGCCGACCGCCCCAGCCGACCCCCCAGCACCTGTCCCGGCCGACCTGTCCCGGCCGACCTGTCCCGGCCGACCTGTCCCAGCCGACCTGCCCCGGCCGACCTGCCCCAGCCGACCTGCCCCAGCCGACCTGCCCCGGCCGACCTGTCCCAGCCGACCTGCCCCGGCCGACCTGTCCCGGCCGACCTGCCCCGGCCGACCTGCCCCAGCCGACCTGCCCCGGCCGACCTGCCCCGGCCGACCTGCCCTGGCCAGGCGGCGGCTGACAGAGGACTGGCTGCCCGTCGTCGGTCGGCACCCTTTGAAACTGCGGCAGTTGATGGACGACCAGTCAGGCCCAGCCGCCGCCGGCGGGCGGCTCCATTCTCCCTCAATGGTGACCACCGACACCACTGCAGGGCCGAATACGCTGGATGTGCAACAAGTTCAGCAGCCTTCCGAGGCAGTGCAGATCGTTTTTCCTGGTGCAGACGCAACACTAGCTATATATTTATGCCACAGATCAAGTCAGGCGCACACACTCGTCTGATCTGAGCCACTCCGTGCCTGCTGCCTGCTGCCTGCTGCCTGCTACCTGCTGCCTGCTGCCTGCTGCCTGCTGCCTGCCGTCTGCTGCCTGTTGCCTGCCGCTGCTGACTGCCTGACTGTCTGACTGTCTGACTGTCTGACTGCCTGACTGCCTGACTGCCTGACTGCCTGACTGTCTGACTGCCTGACTGTCTGACTGTCTGACTGCCTGACTGCCTGACTGTCTGACTGCTCTGCTGCTGACTGCCTGACTGTCCTGACTGCCTGACTGTCTGACTGTCTGACTGCCTGACTGTCTGACTGTCTGACTGCCTGACTGTCTGACTGCCTGACTGTCTGACTGTCTGACTGCCTGACTGCCTGACTGTCTGACTGCCTGACTGTCTGACTGCCTGACTGTCTGACTGCCTGACTGTCTGACTGCCTGACTGCCTGACTGTCTGACTGCTCGCTGCTGACTGCCCGACTGTCTGACTGCCTGACTGTCTGACTGTCTGACTGCCTGACTGCCCGACTGTCTGACTGCCTGACTGTCTGACTGCCTGACTGTCTGACTGCCTGACTGTCTGACTGCCTGACTGCCTGACTGTCTGACTGCTCGCTGTCTGACTGCCCGACTGTCTGACTGCCTGACTGTCTGACTGCCTCTGACTGCCTGACTGTCTGACTGCCTGACTGTCTGACTGTCTGACTGCCTGACTGTCTGACTGCCTGACTGCCTGAATGTCTGACTGCCTGACTGCCTGACTGCCTGACTGTCTGACTGCCTGACTGCCTGACTGTCTGACTGCCTGACTGCCTGTTGCCTGTTGCTTGACTGCCCGACTGTCTGACTGCCTGACTGTCTGACTGCCTGACTGTCTGACTGTCTGACTGTCTGACTGCCTGACTGCCTGTTGCCTGTTGCTTGACTGCCCGCTGTCTGACTGCCTGACTGCCTGACTGTCTGACTGTCTGACTGCCTGACTGTCTGACTGCCTGACTGTCTGACTGCCTGACTGCCTGACTGTCTGACTGCCTGACTGTCTGACTGTCTGACTGCCTGACTGTCTGACTGCCTGACTGCCTGTTGCCTGTTGCTTGACTGCCCGCTGTCTGACTGCCTGACTGTCTGACTGTCTGACTGTCTGACTGTCTGACTGCCTGACTGTCTGACTGTCTGACTGTCTGACTGTCTGACTGTCTGACTGTCTGACTGTCTGACTGTCTGACTGTCTGACTGTCTGACTGCCTGACTGTCTGACTGTCTGACTGTCTGACTGTCTGACTGCCTGACTGTCTGACTGCCTGACTGCCTGACTGCCTGACTGTCTGACTGCCTGACTGTCTGACTGTCTGACTGTCTGACTGTCTGACTGTCTGACTGTCTGACTGTCTGACTGTCTGACTGTCTGACTGCCTGACTGTCTGACTGTCTGACTGTCTGACTGTCTGACTGCCTGACTGTCTGACTGTCTGACTGTCTGACTGCCTGACTGTCTGACTGCCTGACTGCCTGACTGCCTGACTGTCTGACTGCCTGACTGCCTGTTGCCTGTTGCTTGACTGCCCGCTGCTGACTGCCTGACTGTCTGACTGTCTGACTGTCTGACTGTCTGACTGCCTGACTGTCTGACTGTCTGACTGTCTGACTGTCTGACTGTCTGACTGTCTGACTGTCTGACTGTCTGACTGTCTGACTGTCTGACTGTCTGACTGTCTGACTGTCTGACTGCCTGACTGTCTGACTGCCTGACTGCCTGACTGCCTGACTGTCTGACTGTCTGACTGCCTGACTGTCTGACTGTCTGACTGCCTGACTGTCTGACTGCCTGACTGTCTGACTGCCTGACTGTCTGACTGCCTGACTGTCTGACTGTCTGACTGCCTGACTGTCTGACTGCCTGACTGTCTGACTGCCTGACTGTCTGACTGTCTGACTGCCTGACTGTCTGACTGTCTGACTGCCTGACTGTCTGACTGTCTGACTGTATACTGCCTGACTGCCTGACTGTCTGACTGCCTGACTGTCTGACTGTCTGACTGCCTGACTGCCCGCTGCTGACTGCCTGACTGTCTGACTGCCCGACTGTCTGACTGCCTGACTGCCTGACTGTCTGACTGCCTGACTGTCTGACTGCCTGACTGCCTGACTGTCTGACTGCCTGACTGTCTGACTGCCTGACTGCCTGTTGCCTGTTGCTTGACTGCCCGCTGTCTGACTGTCTGACTGTCTGACTGTCTGACTGCCTGACTGTCTGACTGCCCGCTGTCTGACTGCCTGACTGTCTGTTGCCTGTTGCTTGACTGCCCGCTGTCTGACTGTCTGACTGTCTGACTGCCCGCTGTCTGACTGCCTGACTGCCTGACTGTCTGACTGCCTGACTGTCTGACTGCCTGGCTGCCTGACTGCCTGTTGCCTGTTGCTTGACTGCCCGCTGTCTGACTGCCCGACTGTCTGACTGCCTGACTGCCTGACTGCCTGACTGTCTGACTGCCTGACTGTCTGACTGTCTGACTGCCTGGCTGCCTGTTGCCTGTTGCTTGACTGCCCGCTGTCTGACTGCCTGCTGCTGTTGTTCGCTTGCCTGCTGGCTAATTGTTATTGTCTGCACGCCTACTTTTGCGTTTTGTTTTGGTTTACAGTTGTGTTGCAGTAGGATAGTATGCGGTGAACATGTTTACTAGAGTGTGCACATGATGTGCGCCTGCTGCAGACAAACGTGTACCTACTCGTCGAGTGATGACCATGACTTAACCTGACCTCACCTGGGTAAGTGAGACATTCACGCACGTATCTACAGCGCGCCTGATGCACTCTGTGTTCATCATGATGCGCCACTAAGGATCTGTGATAGCTGGCAAGCATTAGCTTGCAAATGCAGGTCTTGGAATGACTTTTGTTAAGATAATATAACAACCTTAGCATATATCATCTGGGGCTCAGTAGGCCGAATAATTTTCCAGAAGTCAAGATCCAAAACAAGTGCTTATGAAGGATCCTTCAGGATCCGTGATCCACTTGCATGATCCAGGGACAGTTCTAGCTAACGGCACTCTTGATGCAAAACATTGGTATATAGTTTCGGGAGAAGTTGGTGGAACTAATATGACAGTCAGAACAGGGCAGCGGTTATGCATTTTTGTGTATGGTGTTTTGCAACGCAATGAAATTGCAACGACAGTTTTGTCGATAGAAGTGCAATGATTATGCAAATAGTGGTCACCTAGATGACAATAGTGGGTGCCTGGGTATCAAATGGTGAGTACCTGGGTTCAAATTGTGGGTAGCTGGGCATCAACTGGTGGGTACCGGGGTATCAAATGGTGGGTAGCTGGGAATGAAATCGTGAGTACCTAGGTATCAAATTATACCGACCATTTCGCAGCATTATCTTTAAGTTAGTGATCGCTTGTTCTACCGTTCATCATGCTTTTATTCCTATGGGGGAATCCCGTCCCCTTTTGCAGAATGTTTTGCATTACTAACAACAAACATGATGGAGTTGGTATTGCTATATAACGCTGTACGTTGCAGCTTGTGTCTTATAATGCATTCTTTCAGCTGCATGCATCGGTCAGTGGTCAGTGCCAGTGGTCCGTCGGCCAGTGGTCAATCCCAGTGGTCAGTGCCAGTCATGGGTGTAACCACGGTTTCGAAATTGGGGGGAACAAACCATGGATGCGGTAAGCTTGAACAAAATCGAGGACGCGAGGAGGCCCACCCCCAAAAAAAATATTGGATTTCAGCCACTTCTTTTTCAAGATCTGGTTTTGAGATTTGCCATTGTTAAACATTACATTTCTGGACAAAATGGGGAAATTTGCAGTATAAGGGGTATTTTTCATTTGTCGGGTTAATTTTCTTCAGAATACCATGTTTATGAAGGTGACTAAGATGATGGAACCACTTATTTTATGTGCAAATGAAAAAACAATTTTTTTTTAATCTTGGCAAATATTTTCGAACCTGAAAAACCTAAACTTACCTACCCTAACCAAACCTAACCCATTTGTTTGCTTTATGGAGGCAAATGCGTGTACAAGGTTATGCGTGTACAAGGCTAAATGATCAAATCTGATCAATGCGCCCTAAAACCCAAATAACAAGCAACAGCGCTACACCCGGTCCAATTCAACGCTCAGCGCGGGCAAGCGGCATGACAGCGAGAAGCATTAGCGAGGACGTCATTATTTAACCAACATAAGTGCGAAAATATACAGACAGAGGGTAATTCATCTTTGTGCCGAGTTCAAACCAGAACCTGACGTCAACAATTACGTAAGAAAATGACGCGATGATTCAGAGATGGATGCAGCGGCGGTGTTCAAAGCCCTATTGTTGCACTTTCTCGTTTGTGTTTTATCCGCCAAGCGGATAAACACAAACATTTTCGGGAGTTATCACCTCGCTGGCTGATGTGGCAACTCCCGGAACAGTTCCCTCACCGGCTGATATGGCAACTCACCGTACATTTCCCTTATTGGATGATATGCTGGCTGTCCATATATCCACCCAAGGTTCAAATTTGGCAGTATTTCGAAATCGGAGAAGAAATGTGAAGTTGCCCCACCCCTCTCCAAACCGGTCGAAAATCATCCTTCTGGATCCGCCACTGTAAGCGAATGACTTCAAACGGGCTGCGACCCAACCAACTGTTCAGCTGCTCCTAACTCTTGGCACCGACACTGCGCACCACGCGGATTTGAGAACCACCAGCCGCCGCATGCACAAACGGGCGGCACTTCAAGCGCAGCAACTCGGCACTGGCGGCGACATGAAAGCGGCGGCGCTACGGTAAACATTGCACGTGTTTACGGCCGTCCAATGGCACTATCTGCCGCGCCTTTTGCTAGCCGGAAGCGACACTGCAGTCGCAAAGTCCCGCTCATGGCACCAGTGGCAGCCGCCGGCGCCTCTGTCAGCATCAGAGTCTGGCGGAGTGACATCGGTAACAGGGCTGTCATGGGCCGAGCAGAAGAGTAAAACACGCACTGCAATTTTTCATCCGGCCCGGTTGCGACTCGTGTGTGCACACCCATATGCAATCCGAATCAAAATAGCATAATAGGCACATTATTAGAATCCGTCTACATAAGTTTGATTTTGTTGGAAGTCTGTATTGTGTGCTTGAGTGCGGCTGCAAGTAGATTGATTAGATAAAGGTGTCATTTCAAATGATGTTGAAATTTGAAAAATAGCAAAAAAAAATATATTTTTAATGCCCATACCCATTAATAGGCAGACGGGAGTGCCTTTCCTTACATTTGTGACCTAATTACGCCACATTCCAGGGATAGGAAGGTCATGGTAAGGCAGGACAGAGAATATACTTATGTTGGCTAAATTGCTACTATAAATCCTTCTTCCACCGAGTTTCTAATGCAACGACAACAGACCAATCGACTTCAGAGTGCCAAGAAGATAGACATCATGAAGTTTATTGTCTAAGGATCTTACATTCATTTGAGGTACTGAGATTCCACTGCTGATGCTAAGTGCTTCAGGCAAGGCATAATATGCACATTGTGACAATTTATTTTTTAGGGAAAAACATTTCTCATTCAAAGCGCTTACTACTAATTCCTTTGTTCATTCTTCAAGCTCTACTCTGTTCATTGCTCAACATTATCAAAAGCAGCTGATAATGGCGACTCTACCTGATAAAGAATAGAACACGTGGAATAGTGAGCTTTCATGAGCTTTGAACTGGAAACACACATACGAAGAAATGTAAATAAAGTTGAATAAAAACTAGAGATGTTACGTTCATAACACTAGGGAGTAGAACTTTAGAAATACGAATTAGAAAGAAGCATATGGATGATCTTTCTACATGAAATAATATTGAGGAGCAAGGATTACATCGCAAGTAAAAGAAGTACTTGGCAGGGCTTTTGTGTGAGAAGTTCTCGTATCATCTATGTAGCAATCATATTTAGCAAATACAGGATAAACAATACCCATGGACAGCAATAAAGTCAAAAAGTCACATAGTGATCAGGCTTAATATGACCCACAGGAACCCATCTGAGTTAAGCCTATAAAGGAGAGATAACAGGACACAGACACACACCAGTCAATACCATATCCTAGTTCCAAAGGAACTATCGACCCCAACATATCTAGCACCGTTATTTTGATATTGCATAACATACTCTCCACGCCGATGCCCCATTAATAATTTTCAAACTCGTTCCTCCATGTCTGCTTAAATGGACCTGCACAGTGCACATTTACTAGTATCACCTCATCCCATACACCACCAATTAAAAATAAAAAACAAGATTCTCCAACCTAGCAATTTGTCCACCCGAATTTAAAATGCAAATAAAATGCATTTTAAAGTATCAAATCGATAAGGAACTCCCCACTACATCAATAGCAGCCAATTCCATTTATTAACCACTCAGCAAGTACACGACATGTATCTTGCTTCGATTGTCAACTTCTCTAGTTACATACTCCATGAACTCCAGTAGGTTAATTAAGCTAGATCTCACAGATATAAATCCATCTTTAGTATCACAGGTTGTGCCAAACAAGATGAGTCTGGACATTATCTTTGACCAGTTTTTATAATACCTAGCAACCTAGTGAGATCGAACTGACTGGCATGCTATATCCTATGCACTTTATAGTTCCATTAAAAAAAATTGGTTGCACATTTGCATTTCCCCAATCATCAGGTACTTGAGAATACTCCGTAGACTGCCTGAAAATGATACCTAGGGGAACTCCTACAGCTTTAGAACACTCTCCTAAGATCCTAGCATATATGTCATCAGGTTCAGAAGCTTAGGTTTCATATTCTGCAACTGGTTTTCTACATCTTCTGTAGTTGTTGTAAGATCTTCCAACCTTCCATTCCAACTAATTTATATATTATACAATATTCCAACCCAGTTATTGCCATTCGGTCAGCAACTACACACTTCGAGAAATTCGCACGAGAAGATGGTCATTCGCGACCTCACCTACAGCTATGTAACTCAGCAGTACACTGCATGAACGAAATGTACAAAACAAATAAAACTGTTAGATGGCTATCAAGCGTGACGTCATAATTATGATGCCGTAAGCCATTAGTGGCTCAGCGGTCGGACAATAAAAGTTCAGAATCTGCGCAGCAGAGCGGCTAGTGGGCCTTTTGCGGCGGCGCCCATTTGGAATTATTGTGTGGAAATCCCACAACGACCCCACCTCCGGCCTCATATAGGGAAATTTTGGTCACCACCTGCCTGACGGTGGCAGAATGTTTCGCCCATGGGGTCACCTCAACCTGAACGGCGGTCGGTGACGGAATAAAGCTGACGTCGCGTCTGCCGATCAGCAGGTGGATCAAAGCTGACGTTGCGTCTGCCGATCAGCAGGTGGATCAAAGCTGACGTCGCGTCTGCTGATCAGTAGGTGGATCAAAGCTGACGTCGCGTCTGCGATAAGCAGATGGATCTACGTCGCGTGTATATATATATATATATATATATATATATATATATATATATATATATATATATATATATATATGGAGGGGTAGGCATGGGTATGTACGCATAAATTCATCTATTGCAAGTGCAAATGGGGAGCTAATCAGTTAGCCAGGGTGGTTGCTGATATTGTCCGAACTCCTCTGCTGTCTGCTGTGTAATTCGCCTATTTTTTCCGATTCTGTGACTAAAAGCGGATGTGTACGGCCCTGCTCCGCCGTGTGTCGCTGTGTGCCGCTGTAGCATGTCGCTGTGTGCCGCTGTGTGCCGCTGTAGCATGTCGCTGTGTGCCGCTGTGTGCCGCTGTAGCATGTCGCTGTGTGCCACTGTGTGCCGCTGTAGCATGTCGATGTGTGCCGCTGTGTGCCGCTGTGTGCCGCTGTGTGCCGCTATGTGCCGCTGTGTGCCGCTGTGTGACGCTGTGTGCCGCTTTATGCCGCTGTGTGCCGCTGTGTGCCGCTGTGTGACGCTATGTGCCGTTATGTGCCGCTGTGTGCCGCTGTGTGCCGCTGTGTGCCGCTGTGTGCCGCTTTATGCCACTGTGTGCCGCTATGTGCCGCTGTGTGCCGCTGTGTGCCGCTTTATGCCGCTGTGTGACGCTGTGTGCCGCTGTGTGTCGGTGTGTGCCGCCGTGTGCCGCTGTGTACCGCTGTGTACCGCTGTGTACCGCTATGTACTTCTATGTACCGCTGTGTGCCGCTGTGTACCGCTATGTACCGCCGCGTGCCGCCGCGCGCCGCTGCCGAGGAGGCGGCGTCCTGTCGGCGTCCTCTGGGGGCCGGCAGTGGGCGTCAGCCGCCACAGCGTCTGCGTCCTGTGGCCCCGTTTGTTGACACTCCAGCCAGGCAGGCCAGATCAGACGACGCCGCCGCGGCTCCGGGAACGCAGCCAGCTGACCATGCCCTGTGACGTCACCGCCTGACCAGGCCGCCCGACGCCGACGGCGACACTGGCGTCACGCGACGTCTCAATGTTGGCCGGGCCGCGCGTGCGGGATCGTCTGCACTGGTGACCTCCTGCCGAAAGGTGTCGCCAGACGGTGCACAGTTGTCCGCGGGCCTTCTCAAGCGGTCCGATGTCGTCTGCGGGCCTCCTCAAGCGGTTCGATGGCTGCACTCCCTGGATGGAAAGGCGCCGACGTGGCGCGGTGCAGTGTCCTGCGATCCGCCCTGTCTGGCACGTGGCGACCCCACGGTGACGCGGCGCGGTGCAGTGTCCTACGACCCGCCCTGTCCGGCACGTGGCGACCCCACGGTGACGTGGCGCGGTGCAGTGTCCTGCGACCCGCCCTGTCCGGCACGTGGCGACCCCACGGTGATCGCTCCCAGGCGGCCAAACTCGCCGCGAATCACGGCAGCTGACGTCTCGTCTCTGGTCCGAGGCGGCTGTTACCTTATTGTGCCAGACATAGCTTCGCACGCGACACGAGGAAACAAACTATGTAGTGCCCACAGGCGTGCGTCAAGACTAGGAGATACCGCGAGGCACGCTACATACTGGCTGGCTGGCTAAACACTGGCTCAATTGCCGGTAGTTAGGAAAGCTGCCATTATTTTGGTCAGCACGCATAACGATTGCACACGACGGTGGTGGCATAGACCCTGCCAGATCCAAGCATGAAAACATAGTCATATTCTTCTGTAGCATTGCCGTCAACGTCAAATCGCACGATGGCGCCGCAGTCAGATAGAAATCTGGAAATATAGTTGTAGTTAGTTATAGTTGAGTGCACTGGATACCTTTGGACCACTTCAACGAAGAGCTTGTTCCGGTACATAAGTGAAGAGTCAGTACTAAGTCAGTACTAAGTCAGTACTAAGTCAGTGCTAAGTCAGTACTAAGACAGTACTAAGTCAGTACTAAGTCAGTACTAAGTCAGTACTAAAGTGGCAGCAACGCCGACAGCTACAGAGAAGGCGGGCTGGGGTGTGTCGTATAACGAGCCGGTCCACTCTAGCATGTCACTGGCCACCACTCCGGCACGTCATTGGCCACCACTCCGGCACACCACTGATCATCACTCCAACACGTTACTGGTCACCACTCCGGCACGTCACTGGTCACCACTCCGGCACGTCACTGGGCACCACTCCGGCACACCACTGATCATCACTCCAACACGTTACTGGTCACCACTCCGGCACGTCACTGGTCACCACTCCGGCACGTCACTGGGCACCACTCCGGCACACCACTGATCACCACTCCGGCACGTCACTGGGCACCATTCCGGCACGTCACTGGCCACCACTCCGGCACACCACTGATCATCACTCCAACACGTTACTGGTCACCACTCCGGCACGTCACTGGTCACCACTCCGGCACGTCACTGGGCACCACTCCGGCACACCACTGATCACCACTCCGGCACGTCACTGGGCACCATTCCGGCACGTCACTGGTCACCACTCCGGCACACCACTGATCATCACTCCAACACGTCACTGGGCACCACTCCGGCACTTTACAACGCAGTATCGGAGTGTTGTGCAGATTCTGGTGAAATAGAGGAAATTAGAGATGCCGTAGTAACACGACAACCATTGGCCAGCACTGAGCTTGGTCGTTACCGGGGTAGGTAATAATCACACCAGGCAACCGGCCCAGACATAACGATAATCACACCAGGCGACCGGCCCAGACATAACGATAATCACACCAGGCAACCGGCCCAGGCATAACGATAATCACACCAGGCAACCGGCCCAGGCATAACGATAATCACACCAGGCAACCGGCCCAGGCATAACGATAATCACACCAGGCAACCGGCCCAGACATAACGATAGCCACACCAGGTAACCGGCCCAGGCATAACGATAACGACACCAGGCAACCGGCCCAGGCATAACGATAACCACACCAGGCAACCGGCCCAGGGATAACGATAACCACACCAGGCAACCGGCCCAGTAGAGGCCCCAGACATATGCAATACTTAGAGGTAATCAAGATGGAAACCGCTGGCATATGATTGTATGTATGTACCAGCCCAGGGAAACTGCAGTGCTACTTGCATCTCGCTGATAACCAAGCAATGGGAATACCGGCGCTCTTGGTGCAATAGTCGGCTCTGGTACATAACTAGCCGAGAGAAACTACATGACTATCAATTAAGGATGAAGAGATTTAATAAAGCGCAGCTTCACCGATTATCATAACCCGTCCGTAAAACTCGCCTGTTACCATACATTAACCATCATGCGGTTTAACAAGTGCCAGATATTTGCAGGTCATTGGCAGTCTACTCCATGCACATCCAACAGGCTCTGACTGAACACAATTATGTGTCATGAATCCGAAATTGCGCGCTATGCCAAGCCGGAGGTAGCTGTAGCTGCAGCTGTAGCTGTAGATGTAGCTGTAGCTGTAGCTGTAGCTGTAGCTGCAGCTGCAGCTGTAGCTGTAGCTGTAGCTGTAGCTGTGGCTGTAGCTGCAGCGGTAGCTGTAGCCATGCAACTCACAAGATAACCAAAGGAGGTGTGAAGACCCAGTGGCGTAACTGAAGCGCGCCAACCGAGACCCGCTGCCAGCCCAAGGCGAAGCGGTGGGACTGATCACTCAAACCAAGACTCGCTGCCAGCCCAATGTGAAGCGGTGGGACTGAGCACTCAAACCAAGACGCGCTGCCAGCCCAATGTGAAGCGGTGGGACTGAGCACCCCAACCGAGACGCGCTGCCAGCCCAAGGCGACATGAGCTCGTGCGCCGATCACGTTTCCACTGGATTAGATCGGGCAGACTCAATATGGAATGCACCGGTGAGATGAGTGAAGCCGCCTCTCCCGGCGAAGCGTCGACCGGCCGCGAGGTGGGCAGCGTCCGCGGATGCAGACGGGCCGCAGGGCGGGCGGCGACTCCAAACCCGGCGTCTATCTGTCCGATCTGAATCCAATCAGAGGGGCGTAGTGCGCCCGCTGGGACGGGACGCCCTAGCCGGTGCCATATTGAGTGCGCTCTGCGACTCAGCGCGTCCGTCTCCAGCTGAGACCGCAGCTACCATCTCTCGCCGGCTGCCGATGCCGCAGCAGCCAATTTGTTAGTACGTGAACTTTGGGTACAGGGTTCGAATCTCGGTGACTGCTGGCATTTTCCTGTCTACCAACCATATGTCTTCGTGAATATTGATGACGGGAGGTTGATTGGGTGTGTCGCAAGGTGATGCTAATCGCATGCCATTTTCTGTATCGTTTCCGAGGTTCTGAATGGTTTCATCGCTAACTGTTCGCTAAGCTTTCGGACCAGCCGGCATGCGAAGGCGCCCCGCCGCGCCAAGCCGATCCGACTTGACGTGCCCCTCCCCCGCCGCTGTCCCCGCCCACCTGCGGCACGTGTCACGTGCCGGCCGCGAGTCACGTGCGCCCGGTCGGGCCGGTCGATGGGGCGCGCACCGGGCTTTGTTCTCGAGTCGCGGCCGACCGGGCGTCGATTTTTTTGGTAATTACCACTCAGGTGTGAGAGTGGGGACGCCGGACGGCGGATTTTTCCTATTATTATGCTGATAAGGTGAGATATCCGCGCGTGGGACGGCGCGCCAGAGCGGGCGCCAGACGGCCGAGGCCGATTTCTGGCCGGCACCCGTAATCTTCCGGTGGCAGCCGGGTAGGTGGGCAGTCGCCGCCGCTCGGGTCGACAAAGGAGCCGACGGCCGGCCCAGCTGATGGCGCAGATCGACCTGCAACGCAGCCACTCGGGGTAGTCGCGGCCACTCCGGGTAATCGCCGCCACGCGGGGTAATGACCGCCACCGAGGGTAATCGCCGCCACCTGAGGTAATCGCCGCCACTCGGCGTAATCGCGGCCACTCGGGGTAATCGCCGCCAATCGGGGTAGTCGCCGCCACTCGGGGTAATCGCCGTCACTCGGGGTAATCGCCGCTACCCGGGGTAATCGCGGTCACTCGGGATAATCGCCGCCACTCTGGGTAATCGCCGCCACTCGGGATAATCGCCGCCACTCTGGGTAATCGCCACCACTCGGGGTAATGAACGCCACCCGGGATAATCGCGGCCACTCGGGGTAATCGTCGCTACTCGGGGTAGTCGCCGCCACGCGGGGTAATGACCGCCACACGGGGTAATCGCGGCCACTCGGGGTAATAGCCGCCACTCGGGGTAATGACCGCCACCCCGGGTAATCGCGGCCACTCGGGGTAATTGTCGCCACTCGGGGTAGTCGCCGCCACGCGGGGTAATGACCGCCACCCGGGGTAATCGCGGCCACTCGGGGTAGTCGCCGCCACTCGGGGTAGTCGCCGCCACGCGGGGTAATGACCGCCACCCGGGGTAATCGCGGCCATCCGGGGTAATCGCGGCCACGCGGGGTAGTCGCGGCCACTCGGGGTAAGCGCCAACTGGACAGTGCCGGTTGCGTCAGCGAGCTATCCGGCACGGCCACGTCGGCTGACGGCTGACACGTGGTGGCTGCGGGAGGACGCTGGGTGGAGGTCACGGGTCACTGCCGTCCACCTGTGGGGCACACACACACACACACACACACACACACACACACACACACACACACACACACACACACACACACATTATCACCGGGTAAAACTTGCAAAAGCATTCTTGGAAAAGATTGTTGTTCAACTGTCAAGAATGCCTCATCTCTGTTTGATCAGCCGTATCCGTGCAGGATAAATCAACCTCTATCAGTCCGTACTCTTCAAATGAGAAGTACACTGCACAGAGGTATGAATTTACGAAAAGCATGCACATTGTGTACGAAACGCTTTGAGAATCTTTGAGTACTGAGACAATTTTACACATCAATTTGTATCCATACTCACCATCCGAACGCTAACGGTCCCTTTCGACACCCCGAAAATCTACCAAAGGTCAGCACAACTGACGTCGCTATCACTTGGTCACACTTTTCGCACGTGATCGTTTATGGTGCCAAGCCAGCATGTCCCATTCCCTCGTGGTGGTAGCACAAGTCATGTGGCAGCGCGACCACAGCTTCCTGGTGTTAGTAGTGGTGTCAGTCATTGGCGTGTGTGGTGGTCAGGGGTGCATGTTGATTTGACTTTGATCGAAAGGACCAGAAGGCGCGCTCACCGACCCGTGAGTGCACCCACCATTTCCTCAGACGCGCTCTCCGACCCTTGTATGCACCCACCATTCCATGAGCACCAAATGACCCTGTAGTCGGCGCGCCCTTAAACCCAAATAATCAATCAATCAATCAGTCAAGCACCCACCATGTATTCCTCAGGCGTGCTCACCGACCCTTGTATGCACTGGCGGATCCAAGGGGGGGCATTCCGGCCATGCCCCCCCCCCCCCCAAGCGCTTCAAAGGGGGGGGGGGGCATAGTGTCTTTTGCCCCCCCCCCCCCAAACCAACAAAACTAAACTGAATTAAAATACAGTAACCTTTGCTGAGGTTAAAAAATAACGTTCCGGGTGAAATAATCTCCAATTTTAAAGGTATTTTGTTATAATTGTTTGGAAGCACAATATGGTAGGATAGTAGATTCTGACACATCGAGGGTTCTATGCTGTTGAAGTTCTGCTTACAGCAAGAGATGACGAAATCAGCAGTTTCCTTATTCCTTCGTCATATAGGTTCATGAAGTTTGTTTCGCCAGTAACAGGCAAGCGGACCCAGTGAGCCAGATTTCGAAAGCGGAATTTGAACAGGATGTTTTGTGCGAGTGACCAGTTGAGCCCAGTTGAGCAGCATGTTTCGTATGTTGGTGCTGGGGTTGCTAAGATGAAGAGACAGGCTACATTGACTGATTTTTTTCAAGAAGAATAGCAAGAGGAGGTACACTGGCGGATCCAGATTCTGACACACATCGAAGGTTCCATGCTGCTCAAGTTCTGCTTACAGCAAGAGTTGACAAAATCGGATCCGCCAGTGTGTATACGTGCACGAGCGTTGACGTGGTACAAGACGTTGAACGTGAACGTGAACGTTTTGGTAAACAAGAAGAAAAATCCGGTAACATAGAAACGGTGGAGGTAGGCTGGGGCCCCTACACAGGCAATTATGTTGTCAATTTGTATTTTATTTGTATTTTATTTTATTTTTTTAAATGGGCCCCTTTGCCAAATATTGGTCGAAATCCGGTGCTTTTAACCAAAAATAGTGGGAGAATAGGCACCCTCCAAATCCGTTCGACGCCACCCCTGACGCAATTCCTACGTACGCCACTGGGGGAGGGGGGAGGGGCTGACGCCGAAAACCGAAAGTTGGCCGCCCCAAACCGGTGGGCTAGATCCGCCAGTGCTTGTATGTACCCACCATTTCCTCAGGCACGTTCCACGATCCGTGTATGCACCCACCATTTCCCCAGCTGCTCTGGAAACGTGGGTATTCCCCGTGTTTTCCCCAAATGTTTGACGTAATAGAAGTAAAGCGATTCGGTGGGCTAGGTGTGAAACGTGGTAGATGCAAGTTACAAACCTGTGGTGAAACTATAGCACAAGCCTCAGCGGCGGCGGCAGTACCAGTCAGTCCCCTTCCAGTCCCCTTCCAGTCCCCGTACGGTGAACAGTATCTTGCATACTTGGAGACATCAACTTTCTCTCGGTCTGCATGACAGTGCTTAATTTGGAACACATTGTCGGCGACAAACATCGAAGGCTGTCAATTTTTTGTGCAAATTATCGACTCCCATGTGAACTGAGAACACTGGTGTGGCAAATTACTGCGGCCAGTCTCAGCCAGTAAAGCGATGCAAAGCTTCCTCCAGTGAAGCGATGCAAAGCTTCCTCCAGTAAGGCGATGCAAAGCTTCTTCCAGTGAGGCGATGCAAAGCTTCCTCCAGTCAGGCGATGCAAAGCTTCCTTCACTGTTTCGCTGTTTCGGATGTCTTAAGCTTTTCCACCTTGCCATTTCCATTGTCTTCCTTGCCCGCCACTGTCATTGCGCTGCATTTGTCGCCCTGCACCCCTTGACCCCGTGCGAGGTTCTGTGCTGGGCGCGCCCCGGGGAGGCGACGGTGGCCATAAGTGATGTGGCAGCACGTGCCGCCTCCAGCCGCCGCCACAACTCAATACACTTCCGGCCGACACGCCACAACAGCGGAAGCCGCGCCACGATCAATGCCGATTATGCGCCGCCCACCAGCCGTGTTGTGCCAACGGAGCAATAGTGGGCCCACGCCTTACCCGCAGTCCGGGTGTCGTGGGCCCACGCCTTACCCGCAGTCCTGGTGTCGTGGGCGCACGCCTTACCCGCAGTCCGGGTGTCGTGGGGCCACGCCTTACCCGCAGTCCTGGTGTCGTGGGCCCACGCCTTACCCGCAGTCCGGTGTCGTGGGCCCACGCCTTACCCGCAGTCCGGGGTCGTGGGGCCACGCCTTACCCGCAGTCCTGGTGTCGTGGGCCCACGCCTTACCCGCAGTCCGGGGTCGTGGGGCCACGCCTTACCCGCAGTCCTGGTGTCGTGGGGCCACACCTTACCCGCAGTCCGGGGTCGTGGGGCCACGCCTTACCCGCAGTCCTGGTGTCGTGGGCCCACGCCTTACCCGCAGTCCTGGTGTCGTGGGCCCACACCTTACCCGCAGTCCTGGTGTCGTGGGCCCACGCCTTACCCGCAGTCCGGGGTCGTGGGGCCACGCCTTACCCGCCGTCCGGGTGTCGTGGGCGCACACCTTACCCGCAGTCCTGGTGTCGTGGGCCCACGCCTTACCCGCAGTCCGGTGTCGTGGGCCCACGCCTTACCCGCAGTCCGGGGTCGTGGGGCCACGCCTTACCCGCAGTCCGGGGTCGTGGGGCCACGCCTTACCCGCAGTCCGGGTGTCGTGGGGCCACGCCTTACCCGCAGTCCGGGGTCGTGGGGCCACGCCTTACCCGCAGTCCGGGTGTCGTGGGCCCACGCCTTACCCGCAGTCCGGGTGTCGTGGGCCCACGCCTTACCCGCAGTCCGGGTGTCGTGGGCCCACGCCTTACCCGCAGTCCGGGATCGTGGGCCCACGCCTTACCCGCAGTCCGGGTGTCGTGGGCCCACGCCTTACCCGCAGTCCGGGTGTCGTGGGCCCACGCCTTACCCGCAGTCCTGGTGTCGTGGGCCCACGCCTTACCCGCAGTCCGGGTGTCGTGGGGCCACGCCTTACCCGCAGTCCGGGTGTCGTGGGCCCACGCCTTACCCGCAGTCCGGGTGTCGTGGGCCCACGCCTTACCCGCAGTCCTGGTGTCGTGGGCCCACGCCTTACCCGCAGTCCGGGATCGTGGGCCCACGCCTTACCCGCAGTCCGGGGTCGTGGGGCCACGCCTTACCCGCAGTCCGGTGTCGTGGGCCCACGCCTTACCCGCAGTCCGGGTGTCGTGGGCCCACGCCTTACCCGCAGTCCTGGTGTCGTGGGCCCACGCCTTACCCGCAGTCCCGGTGTCGTGGGCCCACGCCTTACCCGCAGTCCGGGTGTCGTGGGCCCACACCTTACCCGCAGTCCATGCGTGGCTCGTGCTGCGACTGAGGCCGTGGTTTGGTTCCACGTGCTTCTTAATATGAACATGGTGGGGTGACGTGGTGAACGTGATGGCGGACCAAACTGGCGTACCGGCTGGTCCAAAACTGATGAAACTTCTTAAGAATAGCGCAAACCTTCAATGCACGGTGTGCATGATATTGAAGCTTAACGTTAAGCGTTAGGGGCATGCTTTGATTGATAAGAAGTGCATGTTGCCAATAGGTCGGATATTCACCAGCCATTAAGATCATCAGATGGTGTGTGACACAGCACTGCATATGATATAGATTATCCGCTCAGATTAGATCGGATTTAGGTCGGACGGAGCACTATCTTGACAAACCATTCGGGTTTGGATTGGATTCCGGGTTGATTTCGAATCTGTATTGCTGCTCTGCTTGCTGTACCTAATCAGTCTCTTCCTTTGCATGGATCGAGCTTGGAATATCGTTTTGGTTGTCAATTGTTTGTAGATTGTAGACGCGTATGTTGTATATTCACGGATCCGGATTGGATTTGGTGAAATAATTGCAACTAATGTTATGTGCTCTGGTGTGTAGATATGACTAAAGCCTGGCAATAAAAAACACGGTTGCGTAATCCTCAGCTACAACCAAACTGAATCGCTCTAAATGGAAAATTATGTCAGATGCAGATAACACAAGAATATTGCTTTGGGTAGCAGCTTCCAATTCCTTCACGCATTTATAACATCGAGGATTTTTTCCTAACACAGTTGAAACTGCAGTATGGGGAATAAGTATAAATGCAAGTGTTTAATTGTCAAAAAGATTGCGAAATTTCGAAAGTTTTCCAAATGATCTTCACTAGTCTTCAGGCTCTTCAATTATAGTCCGATATCTCCAGATCGCCTGTGATATATAATTAGTCCTACCTATGATCCAGCAGCATATTCATTTCATGTCATCGCTGCAGATGTTTACTTTCTATATTTGCACCGTCAGTGACCATAGGGAATTCGGGATGCTCTGTTTTCATCCAGTCGGCGGGGAAACCGCCTCTGATAAATTTGCACATCCACACATTATGGCATATACAGGGGTGCGCGCGCGCACACACACACCCACACACACACACACACACACACAGAGAGAGAGAGAGAGAGAGAGAGAGAGAGAGAGAGAGAGAGAGAGAGAGAGAGAGAGAGAGAGAGAGAGAGAGAGAGAGAGAGAGAGAGAGAGAGAGAGAGAGAGAGAGAGAGAGAGAGAGAGAGAGAGAGAGAGAGAGAGAGAGAGAGAGAGAGAGAGAGAGAGAGAGAGAGAAAGAGACACGGCCAGACACACACAAGCACGTCCATACATACACAGACACGCCCAGACACACAACTCGGTGGTTTGTCGTGTTGTGGTCCGGAACGAGGACGGGGACGGAGACGGGGAGGGGAAGTACAAAACGAGTCTGGACGGGAATGGGGACTGGGCGAGGATTGGGAAGCGGAGAGGGGCAGTCAACAGCGAACCTGGACGGGATGTTGACTGGACGGGAACGGACGACAGGGACGTGGACGGGGATGGGCGAGGGGCAGTCGACAGCGAGTCTGGACGGGGATGTTGACTGGACGGGAACGGACGACAGGGACGTGGACGGGGATGGGCGAGGGGCAGTCGACAGCGAGTCTGGACGGGGATGTTGACTGGACGGGAACGGACGATAGGGATGGGGACGGGGATGGGCGAGGGGCAGTCGACAGCGAGTCTGGACGCCGGAACAGAGTGCAGGCCACCCTTCCGCAGGGCCCAGGTGTGCTCTGATGTCATTCGGTGTTTTGTCAACCGCCAGACCAAAACAGATAAATACCGGGGATCGCACACCCTCGACTCCACAGAATATCAACGACATTGACAGTCGACTATGTGCCACCAATTTACTCCTGGTCTACGTTTTCATTGAACATAGTTTCATCCTCGTAGTGGGGGTGGGGGATCAATCCCCCCGCAGGTGCATAGCAGAATCATATGCACATCATTTGCCTGATCCTCCCTTGTTCAAAGCAACACTATTCGAGTCAGGGTCATACGTGTCAGTTACGGACGCGGCGTACACAGTGGTCAACATCCGCAGATATAGCATCATCTCTATTATCGTGCTCTCTTTCCAGTTAACGGCACAAAGCGTTCAAGTCCCTGTATGCCCTTCATGAGAAGCGATTCACGTAGCCGAACTGCAGGGTCATCGGCCACACCACACATTTCGGACGCTGAGACAAAGGGAAACTTAATCTTAGTGCTGAGGTTCGACTCACAGTTTTTAAGGAATGCTGAAGGGTTACGATTTACCAATCCAATGGCCGTTGGGGGCTGGCGCGATATACCGCACGCTTAGCCGACCCACCAGTGCCATCGCAGGCATTTCTACCATTTGCGGTTGCCTACACGAAAAGCACTTACATCTGATACTCCAATGTTTACGGTGGCTACAAATATTTACAAAGTTATGGCTCGTATTATGTTTCCCAGCGCAACCATCGGAGAAGAAATTGACTTTCTCCAGCTTTGAATGCATCTACCGTATCGAAGGAATCAACTCAGACTGGAACGCTGCCACTGCAGTCCTGCTTTGCGTAGGGGGGTTAGACCACACAAAAGCTTTTGTGTGACTCGCTGGTGCATACCGCTAACGGATGAAGAGTGCACTGAAAGTTATCCCAATGAAAACTTTGAGTCTCATCCTAGATGACGAATGAAAAGAAAATCGAAAAAGGACCGATACCGTCAGAGACGGTTACTCAGCTGCAAGATACTGCGATTGCGCCTGGGCAATAAAGCGGTGACGCGTCAGCTTCGATGTTGCATCACTAAGTGTAGAAACATGCTCGTCTGCCTGAAGCGCGTCAATCAATGTACAGCGATCAGCAGATCACACGCGGACCGTTTGAGTGCCCCGCCGTCGGCCAGCACGCGATTGTCAGGCCGCAGACTCGCAACGGTTGAAACCTCGATGACAGGGCTGTCATTTCCTGTTTAAAAAGCAGTGCACAATTAGCAAGGATTGTCCAAAAGTGACTACAGGTAGCTGAAAGCTTCTGTACTGCACATTGATGCCTTGTGAATCTCGAACGGTTTAAGCATCCCCTGCCACAGCATAGCCTACTAATGGTGTCCGACTGGTAAAATTGAATCACATTCCTGTTCAATTTCTCTTCAGTGTCTTGCGTGGTCACGGCGGCTACCACCAACATCTTCCCCAAAAAACTCATAAAATGAAGACTGCGTTAGGACGATAACTCGTGGCCCCCGCGTCAGCAGGCCCCAGCAACACGGGAAGACCAGACCGTGACCAAATCCTACAAGGCACTGTAAACCGTAATACAAAAACAAACAACTTATCCAAATGTGACCTATGTGAACTTTTATGGCAGGATTATGACCTTGTTTTTTTCCAGCCAAAGTGCTTCCAAATGCTTCTACACTTGAATACCTTCTATAATGCATACATCAAGCTTCATCTTAACGCCGGGTCGCCAACTCACATGTGACCACCATGACCTCTCAAGGAATTATAACTGATGTAATCGTGGTCCATCAACAGAGGACTTTAAAATGAGACCGGCATCGACCACTTTTACAATACGCACAAATCCATTATAACCAGGTCAGGTCACTAACCCACATGAGACCTTTCCAACCTGTGGCGTGCTCGACAACATCACCATCGTAATCTATGGCCGAATAGTTTTTAAATGGCATACATATCGGCTGCTATTCACATAAAAGTATCCTTACTTGAAACTCACGCTAGGGGAGTGGCGTACCGAAGGGGAGGGGCATTGGAGGCAGCTCCCCTCCCTCCTTGAGAGGTCGTGGAGCCTCCATGAGCCGCGCCGGGCTTCGAAAAAAATGCGACCCCAAACAACTTGCACCGGGGCCCATAGAAATCATATTGGGGCCACAAAAAGGCGCACAGGGCTTTGCAAATAAGGCTTGGGGCCAAATCGCACCAAGGATCCTGAAAATCATATTGGGGCCACACAAATCGTTGCCGGGCCCTAACAATGACACTGGGGCTAAATAAATGGAACCGGGGTCCTTGAAAATAACGCTGGGCCCTAAAAATTTCGACGGCCCCTGATGATGACGCTGGGACCACAAAAAGACGTGTCGGGCCCACGAAAATCACGCTGGGGCCCAAAAGGTTGGGCCGGGCACCCCAAAAGTCGGACTGGTGGCCCCTGAAATCACGCTGGGGGCCTCAAAAGTTCGCATCTGGGCACCTGAAAATAACGCTGGGGGTCCAAAAGTTGTGCCGGGGTTCAAGAAAACCACGACGGGGGCCCCAAAACTTCCCGCAATCCAAATCCCTTTGAGGAGGCACTGCATTGGGGAGCTCAAACAATCATTGGGCGGGGGAGGGCCCGGGCTTCTCTAAAGAGTAAACAAAGGGACGCCCCTGCTCATGGCTAGGCCGCTGCGGATAATCGAAAAATTACCGTAGCGTTGCTGCCAGCTTCTCTACCGGGGAGATTTGATTATACAGCTGTGGTTGGATCCTGTTCCTGCTTTTGGCCACTAGTGCGTCAAGCTCTTCTACGGTCAGTCTAAAATAGCGATAGTGTGGCATCGGGACGCTGCTCTTAGGCTTCGCACAAGGGTGTGAAATTCCCCAGTCTTTATGATGGATGAGGAATGGCCGCCCCATGGACAGAGGAGGACAGAGGTAGCATGAACTGAGGGGCAGAGACGGCAGCTCCTCTCCGCCAACTTCGGAGAGTTTTACACTGACTTCATGGCGCTGCATGAACAAATTGACTTCAAAATGGCTGCCCCTAACAGTTCCTACGTCTCTTGGTCGCACCCAACACAGCCTTGTCTGTTGCAACTCGCGCTGTTGACTGCGCGACAGTGACAATGGCATTAACCGTCGTCGGTTCATTGAGATGAGAAATAATGACTTCAGTTGAGCTAAAAGCAATAAGAAAGCCAACACCGCACTTGATACCAGTAAACGTAGGTTTTGACGTGATTCCGTACATCGCGTAATATCGTGGAATCGCATCGGAAAAATGGGATTACGGGAAAAACGTCTGTTTTTCCAGATACGATCTCGCGTAGAAGCCGGGTTATGCAGCCGCCACTTTAAGATACCGAAGCTAGGACTGCTCCCAGTGAGGGGAAAACCTCGTTTCATATAACACCTTTAGCAGTTCATCACGAATTTCCAGTGATTTGCACAGGTGTAATTTCAGCAGTGTGAGGTGACTCATCAAGGGATACCAAAATAAAAACCTTCAAAATTAAAAAGCTAGGGTTGAAATCCGGTGACTCAGAAACGATATAGATAGATTGGACCCCTCCACAGGACAATCAAGTTGGTCACTAATTATTTGATTTAAAAAGTAAAAAGAGCCCCCTTGCAAATCAAGGTGGCTTTGATAGACCACCCCAAGGTATTTTGCTCGACTTTGACCAGGATTTCCATCTTATCAAAGATCTTGGCAGATATTTGACCAGATCCCGTCAAGGACCGATATGTCGCCTGTTTTGGACTAGGTCTTCAGTTCGTTTATCATAAATATTAAAGGACGAAATCGCATTTACTTTACGGCCAGGGTCCGAAAACTACGGTGAAGACGGATGACTCACTACACCCTGACATTGACCTGCTTGATTCGACTAGACAAAGCAGGTCTCTCTTGGAAGGTCAACCAAAATAGATAGAAAAAATGCTTTAAGTAACCTTCAAAATTCAAGGATGTAACTACAACATGCCGTTTACCTCATCACTACTTTGCTTAGAATAAAAGCTAGTAGGACGGGTGATATTGAACCTCCCCCCCCCTCGTACAGCGAGGGGTAAGAAATTCTCCTGCACTGCGAGGGTTAAATGCACCTCAATCACCGATAATCCTGGATGTTTGTGAAGGACAACTTTGAGCGACGTTACTTTTCTTCTAGAGAATTGCAGAAAAGACGAAGCAAAAAGAGGAGTCACAACAACAGCTGAACCTCTTGATCGAAACACGTCTGAAGGTCTGAACACATGGGCATCGCGTTAACCATTAGCCCAGTATTATGCGCATGCAATCCGTGACTCCACGGGTGGTGTACGTGGTGTACGTGGTGTACGTGGTGTATCACCCGCACGTGGTGATGGTTCTGCAGTATATTCCGAGATATTCTGCGTCGCAACCCCACCAGTGATACATGAGCACGCAAAGATTAGCACTATTAGCACGCAAAGATACATTAGCACGCAAAGATACATGCACCCCACTGGGGTGCATGTATCTTTACATGCCAAACGCAATATACTTTTTTTTTAAACATTTTCGCCATCGAGAATGTGTCCAAAGTGGTGTTCGAACCCCAAGTTTACAATGCGTTTTTTTTCACGCAGAAGTCGTCATCGATTGACGAGAAACCTTACATCGGCCTCCAAGCAAAGTATGGGAGTGAAGAAACTAGGTTGGAGTAAAATATTGCTTTCAAAGGAAGCATCCAACATTTGAAATACAGCGCCTGAGGTGATCAGCTTAATTCATGCGTCGCTTCGAAAATCAACACCCATGGTTAACTTCGTTTTTATATGTGCATTACTGGGATGCATCAGTTGTGCAACTACCTTCCCGTGGATAGGTGCACAAGGGTAGTATGCCCAATGATCAGTCAATGATGCGCATTTGGCAACCTTCCAGCTGACAACGTGAGCCTTAACGTGTGCAACTAGATACATGTCTGCTTCTAAGGAAATGTCAACTGACTGGTCTGACATAGTCATCAGCACGTCTTTAGAAAGCGCCATCAGGCGTCGAACTGTCCTACTGGCTCTGCAGCACGACCAAGAGAAGAGCGAAGTTGCCGCTTGTGGTGACTTCACGACTCATAACTTTGTCCCACGCCGACTGCCGACATTATGGTCAGTTCTCACCGACGCGGTATCCTGTCCGCTCGAACATCCGGGACAGGACTGACCCCCCCTCCCCCTCCCCCCACTCACACACACAATCTATCCCATGCCCACAGGGCGGGTCGTAGTATCAAAGCCGCCGGCGCTATCAGCTGGATAGCCGTCAGAAAGCGTGTTTTGTTTCGGTGCGAGATGTAAGCCCGCCGACACTGACGTCGGCACACGTAGACGTGTCCCGGCTGTCTTGGCGACGATTTCTGCGGACGCACCGCGGAAAACACGCGACACCATCCGGCGGGAGCCCTTTCAATCGCGTGCGGTCGCGCCGGCGCCGGGCGCAATCCCCGAATCGTGGCGATCGTCACGTCGCTGGTCGTCTGCCAAGCCGAATGTGCCGCCTGCCGAGCCGGATGTGCCGCCTGCCGAGCGAAATGTGCCGCCTACCGAGCCGAATGCGCCACCTGTCTTCAAAGCCCCATAACTACCCCAGGCGCTTCGCGAATCGCACGCCCGTCGGTACGGGGAATACCGCCCACTCGATCGTTTCCGCCGCCTCACTTCGCCTGTTTACCTGGTGACCCCTCTGACGCGCCCACACCGATCGACACTTGACAGCGACGCCGGCGGCCTCGGCGGCCACACGAGCGCGCGTGACCTTTCGACCGGCACGACTGCACCGCCGCCGGCCACAGCCACAATCGACCCGCGCTGCAACAGGTCGACGCCGGATGCCGGCGAGCCGGCACGCCCCCGGGTCCGCAGTTCGTGCTGCGAGCTGGCCTTTGACCTTCAGTGACCTGGCACGCGCCGGTGGCCGGCGGCAGCCGAACTTCAAAGGAGCCGGCCGCGGCGCCTCAAAGGCAGCGGCTGGCGGCTTCATTTCAACGGCGAGAGCCGGCGGCGCCGCGCCGACTAAGTCCATGATGAGATAGACGGCGCGCAGTGTGTGAACGTGCCGCCTTCGAAAATGGGGTGGCGCGCCAGCCGACCAACGAGGGGAGCACGCGCCAAGGAGACTGATTTTCGCCATCCCGTCCGAGAAAGGAGCGCGGATTCGGGGGGGGATATTTTTAGAGGCGTGTCGAACCATAAAGGTCATTTGCGCCGCCTTTAAAGCGAGTGCGTTTTGCAAGCAAAGCTCAGGCAAGTATACATCTACGTTAGGGGAGTTTTACGTTATATTGTACATGATGTTTTAGGTGCAGAAGACGGGGGCCGGGTGAGGGTATCTCACGGATGTCTAAATGGTTTTAGTTTTACTTCCTCCTCCGCGAGATAATGTGTAGCTGGAGTAGGGGGAGTAATTTTGGGAGTGACGAGAAAGTCTATTTTGCCAGGGTGCCGGCATTAGCCTACTCTTGTCGAAGAGCACTGAGTGGTCTTTACCGTGCGAACAAGGGGGTAATTGTCCACACTTCCTATCACGCCGGCCACCGCGTTAGCAGAGCAGAGCAGAGGGTAAGTCTAGCAGCGTTATTGTTAGCAGAGGGTTAGTCTAAGCATGAAATGCAGGGTTGTCAGTGGGGTTAATACGGTGTTTGACAGTTCACCTCATCTGCGTCCGCTGTACCTCTCGGTAGCCGTTTTAAGTTATGAGTTGCGAGGTAATTCAGCTCATCTACGTCCTACGCTCCTCCGGGTAGTCGCTTTACGCGGTTAGTTTTCATTTTAGTTATTTGTTTTGTTTTGTTTTCCTAAAGCAAGTCGGCTCATCTACGTCCAACGGCACCGCTAAGTAAACATTTATTTCTGATTGGGAAGCAAATCGCTCATGTACGTCCGACGCCATTCGGGCATGGCTATTTACGTGTTTCCTACGAGTGTATCGCGGACATGCATTGCGTGTTGAAGTGGGTGTTGGTGGTGTGGTGTCCGCAGTGTTCCTGCTAGTTTTGTGGCGTACAGATATTCAATTAGCAATGGAAGGAGTTCCGGGTGCCTGTCACCCAGAAGCGATGGAAGTGATATGATGATGCCCTCTTTTGGCAGAAGGCCTTAAGTGGTTGTCTTGGAGCGTTAACGCTACTACAGTCTGGCAGGATGTGGCCTAAACATAATGTGGTGTTGCAGGTGTCACAGTGAGGTGTTGTATACGTTAGGCGTCATGAGCGGACATAATACCGGTGGCGCCACTCCTGGTGGTGGGTTTGTGAAGGAACACCGCCAGAGTGGGCTTGCTATTATTAATGCTATATTCTAGTTCCTAGAGGAGGTGCAAGTAATTTCCAATGATCAAATTTGAACAACATTGAAACAAGCTCTCTTATGATGTGTAGTTCGTTTTATTATCAAATCATTTCACCCTGTCACTTTGCCCTTAAAGTGAAATAGGAGCAATTGGCTACTCAACATCTTGTAATAAAAACGCGTCATACCTCTTCTGTGTGATGTGCTGACACTTTCCAATGGTCTTAACTAAACGAAAATCGAACGTGCTACGTTTTTATATCATCTTGAATAACTTCCACGAAGGTTTAACACTGTCACTTTTGCACTTAACTCAAGAATTTGTGTCCCAAATGATCACATTGCATTCCTTTAAATTGCATATCAGATGTTCTACATTACCGAATTAATTGACAATGGTCTCAAATAAAATGGCATAAAATCAGCTGCCTTCTAATGCCATTCTCGACTACTTTTATAGATATCTAACCCTGTCCTTTTTGCACTCAATTCCAGGATTTGTGTCTCGAATTATCACATTGTATTCCTTTAAATTGTATATCAGATGTTCTACATTAGCGAATTAATTTCCATTGGTCTCAAATAAACCGGCATACAATCATCTGT
This sequence comes from Ashinkailepas kermadecensis, assembly GCA_034440615.1. Lineage (NCBI taxonomy): Eukaryota > Metazoa > Arthropoda > Thecostraca > Neolepadidae > Ashinkailepas > Ashinkailepas kermadecensis. The sequence continues at coordinate 91,330 of JAOTOM010002993.1, read as the reverse complement.
CTTCTGATGCCATATTCGACTACTTATATAGATATATAACCGTCATTTTTGCATTCAATTCCTGGATTTTTGTCTCGAATTATCACATTGTATTACTTTCAATTGTATATCAGATTTTCTACATTAGCGAATTAAATTCCAATGCTCTCAAATAAACCGACATAAAATCCGCTACCTTCTGATGCCATACTCGACTACTTTTACAGATATCTATAAAATATATCTATATATAATCATCACGGATAAGCCCCACCATATCCGTGAATGACGGTCGGTCGGCGGCGAGCCGCGGGCCACCGGCAGCGTCGCCGGCAGCACGCCGTCTGTGGTGGAAAATAGTTCCAGAAGACAATACGCAAAGTAACAATATGCGCAATGTAACACTGTAAGTGGCAATGAAATTGAAGTCTGAAGGCAAGCTAACTTTCATAAATACACTTCACATCATATTTTATGGAGAGATAATATCATAAATTGTAACTATATTATTCACGCACACACTAGTGAGCATCCGGGCGCGCTTGTCGCGGGCGCATTTTTCAGAGTTTTTGAATGGCATCAGGAACCTACCTGTTTTCTTTCTTCACTGGATATCCCCCGATGTCCGCATTAACATTGTATCTGACGGTTAACGATTGGCCATCCTCTAGTTGAGGCTGTGTTAGTTTAGTGCAACCAGTTCAAGTCTAGTGAGGATAACTTCTTTTGTCGGTGAGATTGATTTGATGTGCTCCATGTGCCTACCGTTGGTTTGATGTCGTGGGTGTGGTTGGATTTGTGTTGTGTGGAGTTGTGTTGTCTTCGTGTGTTCTGGTGATGTTGGCGAATGTGGCGTTGTATGAGTGCTTTGTAATCGTCTACCGAATATTCCATACTGGGGTAGGTGTTCAATGCTAGTGCTTGCTTTGTGAGCCGGTCTGCCTCTTCGTTACCTGGGATGTTAGCGTGGCGCGGTGGATTCACGGTATGGAGCTCATTATTTTGCAGCGGTGGCGCTGGCGATGCGGTAGTAATGATGGTGTGATGCTGGCGGTGACGATGGAGCTGTGATGGTGGGCGATGCGACGTTGGTAGGAATGCGGTGGCGAATCACCTTGCGATGGTTTGGCATGGATGACATGAATATTGATGGCTTATTTAATCCATATACATAACTGATAAATGACGATGGCTGATATTTCACAAATACAGCCATAGCCACCGTCTGCAAGTATTGATCGTGACTTAGCTGTCAAAAGAGAAGTTGGAAGAATACCAAATCTATGCATTTTCAAACATTTCCTGCATTTCCCCGGAGTTGGGCGGCCTGAAAATTGAAAGGGGGAACGGCTCCTCGTCTCCACCGTCGCATCCACTAACAGAACGACAACAAGACGAACAACAATGTGTCATGTGTCACAATCTATATACTGAGACGAGAATTGTTCGCGTATATCATTGGGCTTCCGAGGTCATTGACCCTCGAACGCTGCCTGTTAGCAGATCATCACTAACTGTCGATGTCCTTTAGATCGCAAGCGGCCGAGCAGCCTTGAAGTGCGCAGCATCATTCACGCAGACCAGCCGAACAAACACTGCTGAACTCCCCGCGGCCGTGGCGGAGAAGTGCCACGGGGTCGCCACAAAACATGGCCATTAGACGACAAAAAAACAACTGTGAAGGGTCTGCCAACGGTACTTGTCGCCGCCACCAGTCGACGATTGCGCTACATTTGCCGACTGGCAGGTGATAATTCGCGAGTATGTAAACCGACACAGAACAGGAATGCGCTCCGCTCTTCATTACAGCATTGAAACGTCATCGTGCAGTTTGACAAATGGTCGGTAGCTTTGCGGTGCGCACCGAGGGGTTCTGTGTGGCTTTCTATTCTGTTCAGACATGTCTATTTTTCAGCGCGACCTCCCGTGAGACTCATTCCGGTCGATTTCGTGCAGAAGCGAGAGTTTCTGACAGCAGTCTTCTCGGCGAAGGTCGATGTTTGACTTGTCGCTAGCCCTACCCCCTGCTATGGTCCGCTTCATCTCCCGACTCAATCGGCACATACATCATCTTGTGTGGCCGATTTGCTCGAGTGAAGGCAGCACGTCAGGGAAACTTTGCCTAAGCAACGCAATAAAATACTTCCCAGCGTTTTAGTACGCTCGGTAGGCTAGCAGATCCTCTCCAGGGAGATCGATAGCTCTGTTGACCTGAAAATCCGAGAGATCTATACTCATCCAAAAATGTATTAAGCGGCATTCTCTCTCTGGGCTTCTACTTCCCCGAATCCCCGTATATGTGGCACGCCGCTCATCCAGAAATCTACAGAATTGCACCCCATGTAGAAAAACGCGTGACAAATTCAATAAAGTTAACGATCACAGACCGGGATGTATTCAAACTATATCATACCTTGGAGGAGGAGCAAAAGCACTCTGGAATCCGTTTCGTTCCATTAAAGCCTTCCATAAGTGGTCGTCGTTATGGGTAAATATAAAACGAATATAAAGTTGAGTTCGTGCTTCGCCTCACACCCAGCTATGTTAGAATTACGGCCATGATTAGGTACATGGTGGAGATACGGGGCGGAAATGGCGATGGTACGGTCGTCGACCACTCACGACCTCCCTCGGTACCGCAGATGGAATTCGAAATTTCCTGTAAGTCAGCCACGTTACTCCCTGTAATTTCCTCATCAGCAGGCGTTGGGCTGGGTAGCTAAGTGAGGGAGGTGCTGACAACCGTGAAGCTCCTCTCCTGACCTGTCAGTCCTGAGAGCACGTGCCACGTGTGCGGCCGTCCAGTGGCAGATAGCGGGCCCGTGGTGCAACCCTCAACGACCTGCTGTAGCCTGGTGCAGCCTATTGTGAACTGGTGCAGCCTAATGTGACACGATGCAACATGACAGCCTGGTGCAGCATGTTGTGGACTGGTGCAGCCTAGTGCGGCAAGATGTAACATGACATAGCCTGGTGTAGCATGTTGTGAACTGATGCATCCTAGTGCGGCACGATGCAACATGACGTAGCCTAGTGTATCCCGGTACAGCTATACTGTGCAGCGGTCCCGCCTGCAGCAGCCTTGTAACCGGAGGACTCTGCTGACGTTATCCAGATGACTTCACGCCACCCCTCCCCTCACTCACCCCACGAGATTTCATTTGGACTAATCGTGTAATATGGTGAAGTATGCTGGGTACGCTGCTCGAGTAAATGCGTGTTTCGGCCTGTCAGACGGAACAGATATATATATATATATATATATATATATATATATATATATATATATATATATATATGAATAAAGCACCGAGGTCTGCCCCGTCCGCATGAGGATGACCCATCGGTCATTGCATGATGGCTACAATAAGCACATCAGGCGGGTCGGGTATCGGCTCATCGACGGCCCGGCCGGCCGATCAGATCGCCGCGGGGTGTGGTGGGCGGGGCGCAGCCATCCAACTGCTTCATCCCACCGGCCGGCCGCCGCTCAATAAGGCACACTGTGCAGGGTGCAGGTGTAAACTGCGACGATCCAGTGATTATCGCGGGCGGAGGTATCCTCGGCAGCGCTTGCGGTCCGCCTCCGCGCGCGCGCGCCTGCTCTGCCGCCGAAAACGCGACCTCTCGCTGTAATTCGCGCGCTGCGTGCGCATGGTAATTCGGCCTTTGTTCAGGCCGCCCCCACCGAAGGCCGCGCCGGCCGGCCGCCTGGCCCGGCTAAAGCTGTCGTCCCGCGCGCTGCCACCCCGCCCTCGCGCCAGGTATTTCCGCCTCCGGCTGTGCATGGCGCGGTGAACGCTGTGTGCACTGTGCATGCGCAGTTCGCTTGCGGTGTGCCACACCGCATGACCTGTTTTGCCGGAAATACGTGGTCGGGTGTTGCCGGAATCAGGCCGTATACCCTGGCGAGAGAGCGCCCGGAGGTGTAGCAACAGCCCGAGAGGACGGCCAGAAATGTGGACCAAACTTCGCCAATAAATCGAAATGCAGATACGGAAGAAGCTCATAAGACCTGCTATTGGAAGGTCCAGTAGATGTTCAGTATATCTATTTTCATAAAATCTGCTTTAAAAGGGATGTGTTCACATTATCTACTTGAAGAGGGATGTGTTCATAATATAAACTGAGAGCTGGAAATGTTCACAAAATCTACTCCTAAGTCAGAATCGTTACAATCCTTCTTGCTATAATCAGTCCTTGCCGATGAAAACTCAGTTTGGTCCCCTTCTGCTCTTGTATTGGTAACTGACCGATGGAAATGATTAGGAATCCAAATTGTAGATCGAACGTCTGACTTTAATCCGCAATCAACGTAGCGCCCCGATTCCACTGACGCACAGCGAACGAGCCCGCAACTGCAGTCTACACCACCGGCCCACCCGGACAGCTCCCGGTCGTCACTGTTGGTCTACTCGCAATGGTCCGATCCCACCAGCCCACCACGAATGGTCCAACAACAGACACGTCTCAAACATAGCGTCGACCCCACCGACGCCGTGCATCAAGGCAGACCCACCCCACAGCGCACGACCCTACAGATACGCTGCGATCGGGGACCGTCCCAGAAAGCTCACCCGTCCCGGAGAAGTGTCGGAGCATAACTGACCTCTTGCCACTACGCACCGCCGACATGACCTCGGATGGCAACTATCCACCAATGAAATTACAGCAATGTTGTGACGCTTCAGCACGTTCGCTATTGACGGAGGAAGTGCGTCACAAAATGTTCAGAAGACCTACAAATGAGCACTCTGCGTTCAGAAGACCTACTTGCCAATGCAAATGTTCAGAAGATTTGCTTATAGCTAGAAATGTCCACAAGATCTACTAGAAGGAGGAAATGCTTCACACGATCTACTAGAAGGATGAAATGTTCACAAGAGGTGAGAGGTAGGAGGTATCAGGTAGGTTAGGTTAGGTTATGTTTTCTAGGTTAGGTTAGGCTGGTTTAGGTTGGGTTAGGCTAGGCTAGGTTTGGTTAGACTAGGCAAGCAGACCTTGTGAACATTTCCAGCTCTGAGTAGATCTTCTGAACACTTTTAATCACAAGTACATTTTCTGAACACTTTCATTGACAAGTAGATCTTCTAAACACTTTCATTGAAGAGTGGATCTCCCGAGCACTGAAGGCTTACTTGTAGATATTCTCAACATTCAGACTTTGGAGTAGATCCGGTGAACATATTCAGCTCTTAGTAGATCTTGTGAACACTTCCCTCGTCAAGTAGTTATTGTGAACACATTATTTTTATAGTACAGCTTGTAAAAATAGATCTTCTGAATATCTATTTTCTGCAAGTAGATCTTCTCAACATAGATTTTCTGAAAGTAGATCTTATGAGCCTCACCCGGAGATACTGCAGGCAAGGCAGGATGTTCCATCTGGGAGGTGCTAAAACAACCGACAACTACCAAACTGCACACCCATTTATCTCATTCGTCCCCGTGCATGGGTGCAAGGTTTAAAGATGACGCGTGACATGGTACAGGAGGCGTGCCGACTATCACAGCAGGCCTAAGTGCATCGCCACCGCTCCAATGGTGCCGCACTGATTCACTGCATTTGTATGATGCAAGACCGAGAGCATAACGGACGTTTGATGACGCTATAGCCTGTGGTGGGATTACCATCTCGGTATTTGATGAATACTTCTGCCTGAATTATACGGTATGCACACAATGCAGGTGGAGAAGAGGCGATGCGGCAGATCTGCGTAATAAGGCGACCTTTATACAGAAGACGTGCACGTGCAGCGTATGAGCATCATCTCACCCTAGCCGGCTGTTTGTACACGCGAGCTCTGTGTAATGAGGCCTCATTCAGCCGCCCGACGCAAGACCAACCAGCGGTTTTGCGATTAATACAATGGCTCTCAGATGACAGGCGGATCAAAGAGGCGGACGATGCACGATACAGGAGCGAATCAAAGAGGAGGAGGATGCACGATACAGGAGCGAATCGATTTTCTCAGCGATTCTCCCCCCCCCCCCCACCACCACCACACTCATTTGGACAGGGACCGAAATATGTCAGTGTATCACACCACACTGCCACAAATACCGCGAAACATGCGTCACACTTCTGCCTCAGAAGATCACGATACTATCTAAATATGCTTTAACTGTAAACATGGGAAGCTTCCAGACTGTGAATCAGAGACGTTGATTGAATGAACTGCATACTCAACTTATTTATATTGTTAGGAAGATGATACAGGCATTTTTGTACTGGGTCGTTTCTTTGTGATGAAATAAAGAACAATTATTTCATATTATCGTTTTCCGTGAAGCTCCACCGTCCTCCACACACAAGAAATAAAGCAGATTTCAGCTGCGTATGGAGCACTGAAATAGTTCCAAATGCGCATCGCAAACTGTCCCGTGTCCCACATGAACCCCCAAATCTATCCTACGAATTATTCACATGCATCTCACGAATTCTTCACGTGCATCCCACCAATTATTCAATGCATGAATGATCTTTCCAGATGTACCCATAATCCCTTTCACTTGAACTGTATCTCTTCGCGTGCGCCCACCAGCTCCTGCGAACCCTCACAACCTTTCCAAGCGCGCTCCACACCAGCCGGTGTTATCTGATCTTTGATGTGGCCAGAGCAGAACAGAAATCCTCCATCTCGAGGTGTGCGATGTCACCAACCCCCCAAGCTACCGCGGCGGCTATGCGTGTGCGCCGCCTGCCCAAGGGCCGCCCGGTACACAGGCCGGTGGCGAGTTGACCCAACTAAGCCCCGCCCCGCGCCGGTTATCAGCCGTCCGCCGCGGCGTGCGCTGTGATCGAGTTGTCAAAGGCGCCGCCGGGCGGGCCGGCCGGCCGGCGGTCACGCGTCCGGCGCGCGGCGGGCGGCGATCTGGGCGGCGGCGGCGGGCGTGGCGCGCCTGAGACGGTCACGGCGCGCCGGCGCGGGTGTGCCGCGCCGCGCCATTGTTGTGTGCCGCACGGCCAGATCGGATGGCGTGAGCCGGCCACGGGCCGGCATTATCGGCAATTTGGTGGCGCCGGCGCCGCCCGCCGATGGCGTAATGAACGGAGCGGCGGCCTGCCAACGGCCAGCCGCCTTCTCCGCCCCCTCAGCTGATGCTGCCGCCGTCTCCGCCACCTCAGCTGATGCTGCCGCCCTGTCTGCCACCTCAGCTGATGCTGCCGCCCTCTCCGCCACCTCAGCTGATGCTGCCGCCCTCTTCGCCTCCTCAGCTGATGCTGCCGCCCTCTCCGCCTCCTCAGCTGATGCTGCCGCCCTCTCCGCCTCCTCAGCTGATGCTGCCGCCCTCTCCGCCTCCTCAGCTGATGCTGTCGCCCTGTCCGCCTCCTCAGCTGATGCTGCCGCCCTCTTCGCCTCCTCAGCTGATGCTGCCGCCCTCTCCGCCTCCTCAGCTGATGCTGCCGCCCTCTCCGCCACCTCAGCTGATGCTGCCGCCCTCTCCGCCTCCTCAGCTGATGCTGCCGCCCTCTCCGCCTCCTCAGCTGATGCTGTCGCCCTCTCCGCCTCCTCAGCTGATGCTACCACCCTCTCCGCCTCCTCAGCTGATGCTGTCGCCCTGTCCGCCTCCTCAGCTGATGCTGCCGCCCTCTTCGCCTCCTCAGCTGATGCTGCCGCCCTCTCCGCCTCCTCAGCTGATGCTGTCGCCCTCTCCGCCTCCTCAGCTGATGCTACCGCCCTCTTCGCCTCCTCAGCTGATGCTGCCGCCGTCTCCGCCACCTCAGCTGATGCTGCCGCCCTCTCCGCCACCTCAGCTGATGCTGCCGCCCTCTCCGCCTCCTCAGCTGATGCTGCCGCCCTCTCCGCCTCCTCAGCTGATGCTGCCGCCCTCTCCGCCTCCTCAGCTGATGCTGCCGCCCTCTCCGCCTCCTCAGCTGATGCTACCGCCCTCTCCGCCACCTCAGCTGATGCTGCCGCCCTCTCCGCCACCTCAGCTGATGCTGTCGCCCTCTCCGCCTCCTCAGCTGATGCTACCGCCCTCTCCGCCTCCTCAGCTGATGCTGCCGCCCCTGCCGCCCTCTAAACCACCTCAGCTGATGATCCACGCCTGTGGACACCACTCCATCCACCGAAAGGAGCATGGGATTCGCTGGAACTGGGTACACTGGGGATGTACCTCCGGTCCCAGTAACCCACTGGGTAAAGTGGGATACACCCAGTAACACACTGGATATAGTGGGGATACACCCCCGCAACTCACTGGGTACAGTGGGGATGCACCCAAGTCACGTTTCAGTGGGGATACACCCCCGTCGCCTTTCAGCTAAGTAGTTGAAATTTACCGGCTTTTTCATGCAAAATCTGATTCAAGATAGTTCGTCCCCCACCCCTCAAATAATTCGTGTCAATACTCAGGAGACTTCATGTCACCAACAACAATGAACAGCAACGGTTGCAGATGTGAGAGTGACAGGCGCTGAATACTCTGTGATTCCGTGTGATGTCCTACGCGTGAGGGCGAGGAGTGCTACATTGCTACCCGAGGTCAGCCGATTCCACTCAGGTGTTGCCATAGACCACTTGTCAGCCGGCTGATGGCACTTTTCTACCTGTCCGCCTTTGTTTGTCGAGGATGCCATGCGAGCCATTGACCACTTGTCAGCCGGCTGATGGCACTTTTCTACCTGTCCGCCTTTGTTTGTCGAGGATGCCATGCGAGCCATTGACCACTTGTCAGCCGGCTGATGGCACTTTTCTACCTGTCCGCCTTTGTTTGTCGAGGATGCCATGCGAGCCATTGACCACTTGTCAGCCGGCTGGTGGCACTTTTCTACCTGTCCGCCTTTGTTTGTCGAGGATGCCATGCGAGCCAATGCAATGTCGATACCGCGCTTCTCTTGCGTGAATGGCCATGCTTAATATCTGCTGAAATATGCATTCCAACTGACAACAACGCACCAGTACAAACGTGTGGGAGCGTTAAGGCTGTGTATTGCCTGCAGTGTGTGACCTCCAGGTCACCAACTTCGTCAGTATGGCGGTGAGTTAAAGTCGGCTAATTTCAGTTTGAATATTCGAAAGATGTCTTAATTCTTCGACAATTTTCGCCGACATGCCCTATGATCAATATCGGGCATGCATTACTGCACCCAGCCAGAGCCAGGCTAGCGCATTCCACACCGCATGGGCACGGTGTATGTTAAAAAAAAAAAAAAAATTGTTTCCTCCACTCAGACTTTGTTTTCTTGCTTTGTCCATTAGCGGAGGCAAAGTGCCATCTGCTAGAGGGGCTACGCTAAGCAAAAGCTACGTTAGGCCGGCTTATGTGACATCCGGTATCAGACGAGATAGAAGAGGTGGGAGACAAACACAGACACTGGAGTAACGGCTAGGGACACATCCAGCACGGCCGAGTGGAAACACTGGCGTAACAGACAGGGACACATCCAGCACGGCCGAGTGGAAACACTGGCGTAACGGACAGGGACACATCCAGCACAGCCGAGTGGAAACACTGGCGTAACGGACAGGACACATCCAGCACAGCCGAGTGGAAACACTGGCGTAACGGACAGGACACATCCAGCACAGCCGAGTGGAAACACTGGCGTAACGGACAGGGACACATCCAGCACGACCGAGTGGAAACACTGGCGTAACGGACAGGGACACATCCAGCACAGCCGAGTGGAAACACTGACGTAACGGACAGGGACACATCCAGCACGGCCGAGTGGAAACACTGGCGTAACGGACAGGGACACATCCAGCACGACCGAGTGGAAACACTGGCGTAGCGGACAGGGACACATCCAACACGGCCGAGTGGAAACACTGGCGTAACGGACAGGGACACATCCAGCACGGCCGAGTGGAAACACTGGCGTAACGGACAGGGACACATCCAGCACGGCCGAGTGGAAACACTGGCGTAACGGACAGGGACACATCCAGCACGGCCGAGTGGAAACACTGGCGTAACGGACAGGGACACATCCAGCACGGCCGAGTTGAAGAAGCACGTCGAGCACGTAGCGCTGTAGTCTCGGGAGAACGGTGGCTGCGCGTGCCACTGTTGTTACGCTGATCCCGCAGCTGGATCAGGGTCAGTCGTGATGCTGCTGGTCGCCAGCACTGACGGAACTTCTGGCGGTCCACGGCACGTCAGGCATGCACGCGTGCGGTGTGAACAATAGGACTCGCTTCAGCCATTTTGTTTAGCGCTAGTGGGGTGCAGACTGAAACTTCTTTTATAACCGCAGGCGACAAAGGACATTTTGAAGCAGATATAAAGCCAGATATTGTTTTATTAAACCTGTTGTGACACTGTTCATTTGGACGTCATTATCACGCATCACATTTCGTGGTTTTGAAAAGAGGGGGGGCACGTGCAGTCCCAGAGCATATAGAGCTCTGGCTGTGATCACCGGTGTTTGTTACAGGTAGGGAACACGGTGCCTGCATCATCACACGCTGGGTATAGCTCGGGGCTCTGTGATCCGCCGGAACAACCTCTGAGCTATGTCGTACCCCAGGATTAGGGGTATGCGGCCCACATGACAGGATTTGGGCTATATTGGGCGTATGCCGCCCACGCAGCAGGCTCTGGGCTATATTAGGGGTATGCGGCCTACGTGACGGGATTTGGGCTATATTGGGCGTATGCCGCCCACTCAGCAGGCTTTGGGCTATATTAGGGGTATGCGGCCCACGCGACAGGATTTGGGCTATATTGAGTGTGTGTCGCCCACGCAGCAGGCTCTGGGCTATATTAGGGGTATGCCGGCCCCGCAGCAGGCATTGGGTTACATCAAGCCACATAACAGAAGCCATGATGCTTCTTGGTCTGGGTAGCGAGAAGCATAGCTGAATTGTCTGGAAAAGAAGCATGCGGGCCTGCGTTTGTCAGGAGAAAATCGAGAATACAAACTTCTCAGAATATATCTCCATTCAGCAGTGTCGTTTTACGACAACGTTTTGGTGGGCACATGAAGTCCATTTCATAAAAATGGAGACTAAATCATGGCATTGAAGGACCTCGCTTGCGCTGCAAGAGGAAAAACACGCTAATCTGTTGTCGGTCAGGTCATTGCTGGGAAAGGAGAGGGAGGATCAGCTTCGATTTGTTAAAACTCAAGTTTGTGTACACATAACATAGTATTGGAGGGAAATAATTCAGCACCGGAGACACATGTGCCCCTCGAAATGCATGCAAGTGGAAGTATATATATATATATATATATATATATATATATATATATATATATATATATATATATATATATATATATATATATATATATATATATTTAATATATATATATATATATATATATATATATATATATATATATATATATATATATATATATATATATATATATATATATATATATATATATATATATATATATATATATATATATATTATATATATATATATATATATATATATATATATATATATATATATATATATATATATATATATATATATATATATATATATATATATATATATATATATATATATATATATATATATATATATATATATATATATATATATAAATATATATATATATATATATTCCTGTTTGTGAGCGTTTGTGTGTGTGTGTTTTGTGTGTTCGTGTGTGTGTATGTATATGTGTGTGTGTGTGTGTCGGACATATATCGGACGATGTGACACAGTATGGCGGCTGATCGAGATGCAGCACGCACCAGCGGACTCTTCATGGGTGAGTCATTGCCATTTTTAATGTGCCAATCGCAGTTGCAAGTGGTCATTTTCCTCGCGATTCGAAGTTCCCGGGAGTCAGCTGGAGGCTTTCAGGTGTCGTGTAATTGATACAGTTGGTGGGCGTGACTCCCTCACAAGTTGTCACCAACATACCACCTCGTATGGTGGTCGCCGCAAATGTGTGACACCCGAGGCTACCGCCTCCCCTATGGTCTAGCACCGAACCGGCCCATGAATTTCTTCACTTTAAACTATGAACTCCTGTGAACTGAAAACGTCGCCTATGGTGATCATTGAGGCTCCTCATACGGTAGTCGCGCTTTGCTCCTGGCAGTAGATATGTGTTTCAGTGTGTTTAGTTTAAAAGTCGTCATTCTGACCTTTCTTCTCCAGAAAAAGAAGGTCATACAATTTCTTCTCGGATGACTCAATCAATAAATACCAGGAAATAATAATATTTTGCTTGGAAGAAATGAAGAGGCACAGCGAATAACTCCAACAAATGTTCCCACCAATTACCCCCCCCAGAAGAAGTCGAAACACGAAGTGATATTATCAGCGTATTATCAGCGAGAGTGCAGAAAAGCAGAAAAGCGGAGAGCAGAAAACTTCACCTTGACTCATCTAGGCGCCATTTTGGGACATATACTCTTCATTGCGTAGCAAGATATTCGTATGTTCGATAGTGTCTGCCTCCGTGGTGATATTCTCGCAGCAAAATGTTTCTGTTTGAAACGCACGAAACGCAACACATCAATTGCAGTGAGAATATAGATATGCATATCAATACGAACATAATTCAGTTTGTTTGTTTCCCAGGAAGGAAAATCCATTCTTGATTTACCAAGGAGAGAAGGCATGTCCACTTAGGTGCGTTTTGTTTTCTTACGTACAATTTGTACTTGCCGAAAAGCTAATCACCGGCCTGAGACAGCGCTGCTGGACCTAGATGATGATATCATCTTGTGTATCCTCGTACCAGGCCAAGGAATAACAAACCTGCCGCGCAATCGCCGGGGAACATCTAAGCGGCATGCTCCCGCTGAACGAACGCGGTCAGAATATTGGCGGCACGAGGTAGTTCCAGCTGGACCCCGCCACGTGGAGGCGGCGAGTGCGTCGTGCCGCCAGACTGAAACGGTCGACTGGACGCTGCGATCTCGGCTTGATTGCGTTCGTCTGCTGACCGCACCCCTGGGCATGCTCTGTTTTATAGCACGGGTTCGATGGTGCGGCGGGTGGCGGCCGTTTTATGGCGCTCGCCCGCCTCGTGCGCCGTAGGCCACCGTTTGAACCGGGCGGCCGGCGCGCGGCGGGCGCGCGGCGGGCGCGTGGGCCGCCGCGCGCCGCTCTGCCGGCCACCGGGCCCGTCTGAGGCCCAGCCTCGGTCACGGACGCAGCCCTCCCCTGTCCCTGCGCGACACGTGACTGCTGGGCGCCGCTCTGCCGGACACCGGGCCCGTCTGTGAGGCCCGGCCTCGGTCACGGACGCAGCTCTCCCCTGTCCCTGCGCGACACGTGACCGCTGGGCGCCGCTCTGCCGCACACCGGGCCCGTCTGTCCGGCCCGGCTCTCGGCCGCGGACGCAGCTCTCCTCCGCCCCTGTGTGACACGTGACACGTGACGGCTATACGGGTGGACGCGGGACTACGGCGACGGCTCTTTCTCTCAGAGACGAGCCATATCGCGTGTCGGCGGCGCGTGGTGTCTGAGCTGTTTAAGCCAGCTTGCGTAACTCGACGCAACGCCAGTCAGTCGGCTCGACAGCATGCCGGGCAGCGACTCGGCTGTAGCGGCGCTCCGGCCGGACCGACTCGACAGTCTGGGAGTGGCGCTCCGGCCGGACCGACTCGACAGTCTGGGAGCGGCGGGCAGTGTGGAAGTCACGTGCAGTGTGTCTGTCTGCACGTGTTTCTGCGCATCACATGTGACCTATACAGTCATGGCGCGGCCAGCCAACCACACCGCACCTGTCAGACAGGCAAAAACGGCAACGAAAGATTTCCGCCGCCGTGCCCCTCCTGCGGGCCGCCATTGTCGGTGGCTGTCGGAGCTGAAAAGACGGCTTTACTCAGAGCTGTGTATTTTCTAAACGCTCATAACATTCTGCCAAGCATGCAACAATGTCTTGCAACATACGTCCAGGAGCCTGCGTGAGCCGGCACCTGCCGGCAATTAAGCAGCGGCCTGCCGGCGGCGGCACGCTCTGTCGAGCCCAGCTGGCAGCACCCGACCCCTGTCACCGTGTGTGGACGACTCTACCTCCCGGTACACGAGACAGTTTACAGACACTGCTTAGCACCTGCAAGCAGTGCTAAAATATTGGCCGACCGGAATGTCAGCCCTGTGAGCGGCATCAAGCACAGCTCAGTTAACGTGGCACAGTGGGAATGTGAGCGCAGTCATCGGCATCGAACGACACACTCAAAATAACGCAGCTCATTATGACGACCGTAACTCTCGTCTGCTGGTGCCCCCCCCCTTCCCTCCACTCCTCTCAGTCTACCTACTTCGGCGCTATTATCTCCGAAATGCCCCGTAAATTCCATTGGCATCTAACACGTATCACAGCAGTATTTCAGGTGTGGGGTCGGACCGCGACCCACCTACGGAAAGGTCCGCTCGCCAATCGCGCTGCAAGGGCGACCACAAGGCCCGGTGACATCCATGGATCAAACATCGTCCACAGCTCAAGTGGGGTTCACCAGGGTCGCCAGCAGGCGTCGTCCAGACTGCGGCTGTGCGCCACCAGGTCGAGCGGACGAGGACTGTCGGGCGGCGCCGAGTCGGACGAGCCGGACGAGCCGGACGAGCCGACCGACGAGGAGGGGCTGGCGGGCGAGCTGGGCTCGGCCGGGTCCCAGGTGTGCTCCGTGTGTGACGACGGCACCGGGCTGGGCGAGCCGACGCTCGCCGGCTGCGTGGCGACCGACAGCGGCAGCATGGTGTGCACGTCGTGCGCCGCCGCCGCCGCCGCCGTCGCCACCACGCCCGGCACGATGAAGGCGATCTGGCCGGCCGACAGCGAGCCGGGCAGCAGCTGGAGGCTGGCCAGGCCGGCGCCTAGCGCAGCCGGCTCGACGGCGCTGCGCAGGTGCGTCAGCAGCCGCTGCTTGACGGCGCCGTCCAGCGCCTGGTCGCGGCTCAGGTAGGCCACCACCTCGCGCCGACACTCGACGTAGCCGTCGCGGTAGCGGCTGAGCGCGCGCTCCGGCCGCGCCTGCAGCGACCGCAGGTGCTTGACGGCCATCTCCAGGATGTCGGCCTTCTCCAGCTTGGAGTGGCGCGCCGGGTCCTTCTTCATGCCCTCCAGCACGAGGCTCTTGAGCTGCGTCAGGCTGTCGTTTATGCGCGCTCGCCGCCGCTTCTCCATGATCGGCTTGTTGATCTGAAAGGCAAGTGAACCGTGAGCGATGACTGGAGACGCGGCTCCGGTGATATCACCTTAGAAAATTATGTGCTTAGGCGTGCTTGTCACTACTACTAACTTCCTTTAATTTAGCAACACCATTTGTCTCACAAACATTAAAATTAATTCGAGCGCTATTTCGCGATGCAACGATGTACGTGTGGGGCAAGCAAAGCTGCATACAAGTGAAGCACGACGATATGCCATTTTAGCGAGGGATGCGTTAATTCTGCAATGTGGCATTTATCTATAAATGTACCACACGTAAAATCACGAGGGCCGCTCTCCTCTCGACTTGGTGGGACAATGATAATCATACAGGAATTTTGATCGTCAATTGCCACCCGCAGTGAATCATCGCAGAGTAACCCGTTGGTAAACAATCTGAAAAGTTGGCTAATACTTGGCACGCGGCACTTCTAAGCTCTCCAGACATGTATCAGGATATTATCCATAAAATATAAACCAAGCAGCTACTCTGAATACAGCATCGCGCGCATTGAATGACGAATAATTTTTTTTTAACGGGATAGAAGGGAAGAGGAGTGCCGAATTCATTCAATTGTACATTACCGTTGACAGTGAATTTGTGATTTGTTAACGTCCCATGTGGTGTTCCCTCCCAAATTATTATTGTAGGCACAACACCGATTTATCGAATGTTGTCTTCGATGTTTGGTGTCTTGTTTATTACTCTCGAAGGCATAGGGTAAATAATTGTTATAGTATCCATAGTTGTGTGGCGCTAAATTATGGTGAACCAACAGACCTGGTATCACTTGCTCAGCGTGTGGCAACAGTCCAGATAGCCAACCTCGCGGCAAAGCACAAGTTCGTACATACACGAGACACACACCTCTTCTCGTGAACAGACTCAAGCTTACCCGTCTGTGATCCGCAGACTTGTCATCGCTCGGCATCTTGGCTCGCCTTCGAAAGTCACCTTCGCGGGTTCTCCAGCCCCGTGACGCGCCCGGACCCGCCTCACCCCGTACGCTCCGGCACGCGACTGGCGGCCGGCGGCGCGCGCGCGAGCGGCTCACTTCGCGCGGCCGGCGCGCCACCTAGGTCAGCCGTGACGTCAGAGGCGGGCGCCGGAAGCGGCCGGCGGGTGTTTGAGCCGGCGCGCGCGCGGCCGGCTCCCCAGGGCGGCCGAGTGCGGCCGCGGCGCGAGCGGCGGCGCGAGCGGCGGCTGCACGTTTTTGCGGCGCCGGCCGGCGGAGATATAGTGCGGACGTGCCGATTTGGCGTGTCGAGATGGAGAGCGGACGTGGCTGGCATTGGCGAGCGAGAGGAAGACTGGCGATGACTAACAAGGCGCGGCTGTCCATCGCTTGTTGCGGGCAAGGACGACAACGATTTCTGGGACAACGCATGGCACTGCCCTGCCGCCTCTATCTCCTTAAGTGATAGTTATCTGGTGTCTGGTCAGGGCGGGCGAAGTTTTACAGCATCGATTGAAGTGACTGATATGTGTATCGGAGGGCACCGCGCAGGCACGAGCCTCCGGGTAGTCCGAGGATAACGCAACATTTCGGGTAGAAATAGCTTTCGCTGGGACGATGCCATCAGTCCGGCAAACGAATTGGAAGTTTTACCGATGCTGGTGAGCACAAGCACGTGGAAATCGTCTGTCCTTTTCGCAAGGCTGCTTGTTTTTCTTTTGCGCATAAATCTGATCAGTGGTGTACTTAATTGGGGGAGGGGCATTGGGGGAAGTTGTCCCCCCCCCTGAGAGGTTGCGGGGCCCCTAAGAATCATGCCGGGGTTCGGAAAAATTGCGCCAGGCTACTTAAAAATCACGCTGGGGCCCCAATAATCGCACCGGGGCCCCTAAAAATCACATTGGGGACCTAAAAAAGTTCCACAGGGACCACTGAAAATGGCGCTGAGGGCCCCAAAATCGCACCAAGGCCTCTGAAATTCACATTGGGGGCCAACAAACCCTTCCGGGACCTCTTTGTTGGTTTGTTTATTGGGTGGTTCTCGACGCACTTTATGCACGATCACGGCGCCGCCCACACTGTTTCGTCGGTGGGCCGCAGGATTGGGAAATGTCCCGAGTGATGCGAGTGTTGAACCCGGGACCATTTGTACCCAGAGCTGAACACTTGAATCACTCGGCCATCCCCACCCCTTCCGGGGCCTCTAAAAATGACGCTGGGTGCTCAAAAAAGTGTGACCGGGGCCCCTGAAACACCGCTAGGGGCCCCAAAAAGTTGTGCCGGGGCCCCGAAACGTCGCGCAGGCCCCAGAAAATCACGCTGGGCTTCAAAAGGTCGGGTCGGGCCCCTGGAAATCACGCTGGGGCCGAAGAAGTCTCGATGGGGCCCCTGGAAATGTGGAATGTGCCGAATGAGCAATGCAGATGTGCACGTGCACGAACGTTGTCGTTTTGGCGACCGGGCGTTATTGACTGGAATGCCTGAAATTGGAAAATTTTACGTTTTTAATTGATTTGTACAGGTGCAATTTCAGCAGTGTGAGGTGACTTATCAATGGAAACCAAAAGAAAAACCTTCGAACAGGATGGGGAAGTGGGTTGAAATCCGGGGACTGAGAAACGATGGTGGTAGATTGGCCCCTCCACAGGACAATTAAGTTGCTCACTAAATATTTGATTTAGAAAAAAGGGCCTCTTTGAAAATATAGAGTCGAAAGCCGGGGACTTTTTAATGGGGATAGGTGGGCCCATCCAAACCCGCTTGCCCCTCCCCCAGCGCAAATCCTAGGTACACCACTGAATCTGACGCATTTAGATAGGGCGTGAGGTGAGTCTGGTAGCTTGACATTCTTCCTTTGAAGCACCGCGGAGAATAACTTGGGTTTGTTTGCGTAATTGTGTACTTTCAGTGCATTTTGAATACTTTCTACCTAAGGATTTCTCCAGTAGGTTTCGGGTTGCCTTAAGATGCTTTTGAAAGGAAAGGTACTACAACTACCTCAGCTACAGAGGTACTACTTCTACCTGCTACTGCAGCAGTTGTGCTATGCACATTGCGGAATGCCATAAATATAACTTTGATATGAGTGAGAAAAAGGCATAAAATAACCTTATACTCATATTAAGACAAAGAAATAGATCCAAAATCACACTGTATATATTTCGTCCACGGGCCTTCCTCAACAGTCACTGTTGAGGAATTGACTGTTGAGGAAGGCCCGTGGCCGAAATATATACAGTGTGATTTTGGATCTATTTCTTTGTCTTAATATGAGCATAAGGTTATTTATGCCTTTTTATCACTCATAATCATGCTCAGTGCAGCACTGCACCTAATCAAACAATCAGCTTTGATATGAGATGTATTACACGGAAATGGTGCTTATGTAGTATTAGGCTCTCCTAAATAAGCACTGAGGCACCTCCAGCACGGCTTCTCGGACGCTGCCGGTTACCTGGGTGGACGGCCGATGGCTACTGTGTCACCTCCAACACGGCTTCTCGGGCGTTGCCGGTTACCTGCATGGATGGCCGATGGCTACTGTGTCACCTCCAACACGGCTTCTCGGGCGTTGCCGGTTACCTGCATGGATGGCCGATGGCCACTGTGTCACCTTCAGCACGACTTCTCTGACGCTGCCGGTTACCTGGGTGGATGGCCGATGGCTGCTGTGTCACCTTCAGCACGGCTTCTCGGGCGTTGCCGGTTACCTGGATGGATGGCCGATGGCTACTGTGTCACCTCCAACACGGCTTCTCGGGCGTTGCCGGTTACCTGGATGGATGGCCGATGGCTACTGTGTCACCTCCAACACGGCTTCTCGTGCGCTGCCGGTTACCTGGACGTGTGGCCGATGGCTACTGTGTCACCTCCAGCACGGCTTCTCGGGCGTTGCCGGTTACCTGGGTGGATGGCCGATGGCTACTGTGTCACCTCCAACACGGCTTCTCGGGCGCTGCCGGTTACCTGGACGTGTGGCCGATGCGCTGCTGCGTCACCTCCAGCACGGCTTCTCGGAGAGCGCGCCCCTTTAAACTCGATCGGGAGGTTGATCACCTGGCGCATTGAGGCGCGCCGGGTTCGTCCGTGTCAAGGTGAGACCCGCCGTGATTTGGACATTGAGCGCGGTACGACAGCTGGCTACCAGCAGATGCCGCCATCTCGACGGCGTTTATGGCGCGCCCGGACACATCCCAAGGTCATTAAAGCCCTCCAACGCGAACGCAGGCGCGGCTCAGGCGGAAGAAGGCCCAATGATGATAATTGTGATGAATGCTCCAAACGAAACTCGCGGCTTTCTGTGTGAGCAGAAGGGAAGCAGTTCTGCTTCCATTCGCGCTTCGCACTCGCATTCACCGTAATGTTGAAGACGGTGAAAGCGAAGTTACAGCTATATAATTCTTCGAAATCTTGCAAAATCAAAAGTGAATGTGTATAGTGGATATGGGCGAATTGGGATGCGATAGGATGTTCAGGTACCAGTAATACATTATGGATGAAACTGGCGTGACGTCAACCGTGATTACAGACAAGCCAAATTAGGCGAGCCGCAACAGGGAAGAAATCATTCTTGTGAAACACTTCCTGCGAGTTAGGAAGACATTCCCAATTAGTATGTTCGATATAATATTATATCAATACAGCTTGCATTTCCATCGGTTTTCCAGAACAAAAAGGTATCGTTAATATTCGTCGTATAATATAACATTTTATAGTCGGTGATCGACTTGTTGTCCAATGAACAAAACGGCTCAGATGCTTCTCAGCTCCCGAACGGACATATGCGGCTTCTAAGGAGCGAGTGGCGGCAGAGGCGCACAGAAGCGGATAAGAGGGGGCAACCCTTTATGCCGCGAAGAAAACGCTATTTCTTTTCCAGCTGCTTCGGCTTTCCAGAGGGAAGTGCCATGCCATTTTAAGCCCGGCAAAATTTCCGGGTGCTCCCCGTGGGTGAAGCTTCCAAGCTGTAAGTACCACTTCCAGGAGATTGGTACAAGTTCAAAAACTGTGAATGTGATATTTTTTCCATCCAAAAATGAAGCCGGGACTGAAAATTACTTCACAAGTGAATTGCATCAAGAGAAAAAAGACAATACAAACTCAGTCTGACCTTAAGTGTCTTTCGATGACTGCCTGCCACCCGTCGCCGCTGGTCCAAGTTGGTTCGCTCGTATCCCGCGATGACGTCATGCAAATTTGGCCCATCATGCATTAATGCTGTTCGGCTCACGTGTCTGCATAGATGTCTTCACGTGAAGTTCGGACAAAGGTTCCTTGCAGGCAAGGACAGGCAAGGTAATGGGAGCATCGGTGGCAAGTTTTGAGAATATGGATGTGTTAATGTGGTGGTAGAATCCATCTATTGCAGCAACGACCGTGTAAGAAGTGATATCCTACTTTTAAGCGTGGTGCCTACCAATAAGCGAGCTACGTTGGTGCAAGATTATGAGGTATCTGTGGTGGTGACTGTGATCGGGTGCCCGTAGTGTTTGTCAAGCACTCCTTGTGCTGACGTGACCTACGAATGGTTACCCTCCACTTATCTCCTGAGGCCCTTTAACCAGGCATAACTTGAAAACATCCATAATCGATTTTGCAACTTTTCACTGATGACAGGTTGAACATGACCCAGAGCGTGTCAACTGGGTGACCTGGGTACCCTCCACACTATGAATATTTAGAACCACATACAGGAGGGAACGATTTCTATGTATATGCAATGTGTGGTACAAAGTGAATTGGTTCAGCTAGGTAGCATGCACCTAATATCCATTTTGTCAACATTTCATAGAGTTCCGAAGCTCTTTCAAACTGGTAGGAACTGGTAGGGTGTGGCCCGCGAAATTCTTGGGAGCCTTAGCCATGAACCCTATGATGTTGCATGCAACGTCATCCTCGCACTCAATTTGACTCAGCTAATGTTTTGAAAGCCCCATGGCAAGTTGCCTTCAAATTCGGATGGGCCAAGAAGCTCGAATTGCATTTTGCTATGCAGTGCCTTGCTTCTGTTCTTTCAATATATCACATGGAAATGTAAAGACACTGTCAGTTCTTCTGTGGGATGATTTCGTGCAATCATGCTAATGCAAATGGCTACGGGGTAGATGGGTAGTGGGTATTTTTCGGCTCATGATGACAAAATGGCTTCAATCAACCTCTGTTTTCCAGATGTTGCCTGTACGAAATATTTTTTTGAAGGCGGTGACTGTCCAAGTTTTGTCCAAGAATTTTGGAATGTGTCCAACTGATTTCCGATCGGAATTGGAACATAAATCGGAAAAGTCAGAATTTAAATTCCGAAATACATCTCCAATCGTCACAGGGAGGTTTGGCTGGCGTGGCCGGCAGATAATGTGGGTGAGAGAGTGAGCGAGAGAGAGAGCGAGAGAGAGAGAGAGAGAGAGAGAGAGAGAGAGAGAGAGAGAGAGAGAGAGAGAGAGAGAGAGAGAGAGAGAGAGAGAGAGAGAGAGAGAGAGAGAGAGAGAGAGAGGCAGAGCCAGAGGCAGAGACAGAGACAGAGACGGAGACGGAGACGGAGACGGAGACGGAGACGGAGACGGAGACGGAGACAGAGGAGCGCGAGGCGGAAGAAGCGAGGCGGAAGAAGCGAGGGGGCGGGGACGGTCGCCACGGGCTGGCTCGGCTGATACGGTCGCCACGGGCTGGCTCGGCTGACACGGTCGCCACGGGCTGGCTCGGCTGGCACGGTCGCCACGGGCTGGCTCGGCTGATACGGTCGCCACGGGCTGGCTCGGCTGGCACGGTCGCCACAGGCTGGCTCGGCTGATACGGTCGCCACGGGTTGGCTCGGCTGGAACGGTCGCCACGGGCTGGCTCGACTGGCACGGTCGCCGCAGGCTGGCTCGGCTGGCACGGTCGCCGCAGGCTGGCTCGGCTGGCACGGTCGCCACAGGCTGGCTCGGCTGGCACGGTCGCCACGGGCTGGCTCGGCTGGCACGGTCGCCACGGGCTGGCTCGGCTGATACGGTCGCCACGGGCTGGCTCGGCTGGCACGGTCGCCGCAGGCTGGCTCGGCTGGCACGGTCGCCGCGGGCTGGCTCGGCTGGCACGGTCGCCACGGGCTGGCTCGGCTGGCACGGTCGCTGTCCGCTCATCACACGACCATGCGCCTCGACTGATCCACGTCCGTGACATTCTCCCACGGGCCGCACAGTGCGGTCGTGAGACGCGCACAAAGAGCGTCGCGCCGTGGAAAATTCGAGTGTCGGCTGCCGTAGGTGACAGGCCGACCTGAATGATGCGGTCGGTGGCCGCCTCTGAAGGCGTCTGAATGGCGAGGCGGCGGAACTGCCGCCTCCTCACGCGGTAAACACCATTCTGGCGCAGGCTCAAGCCACCGTGCCGGTAATGCCGGTGCTCTCGGATAATAGTGGTGCTCTCGCATAATGGTGGCACGGATAATGGCGGTGCTCTCTCGCCTGGCTGGCGCATATTGGCAGCGTCGGGTACCGCTCCCGACTGCATTGTCCATCCAAATTCAGCACAGAAGGCTCTGGAAGGCCTCGGGCAATCAACTGTCTCCCCGTCCCCCTTCATTACCGCACAGTATCATTCCGGGCGGGCCATTAAACCAATGAGTGACGTTTATGGGATGCGGACTCTTGGCTCCAAGTGTTCCCGGTCCGGCCATGAATTATGCGCAACAGAACCGCGAAGATGAGGTGGCATTATTGTGGACAGGCGACGTTTGTGTTGGGCCACCCTGACACAAGAGGACGGCTCGCTGCCACTGTCCATGGCTGCTCGGGCCGGACAAGCGTAGCATTACACAATGATGCCACTTTGAATGCATTCGATCGCCCCGCGTTCGCATGACTGGTTCCCGTCTGGGATAGGCAGCAACATTACATATGAATAGATAGTCTAAAGAACTCCAGAGCAGTACGTTTCCATGACGTTACAGTCCTGCCTGTCTGGCAGCTATGATGGCATGCTTGGTTGACTGTCACCCCACACCTGGTTTCCACGGCGACTTTGACTGCCGGCGGCTTTATGAACTATCTGGGCCATGTCCGCTTCTTCACTGAAAAAGTGAGAGCTCGCCTTTCTCAGCACAGCGTCTATGTATGAACGTACAAAGCTGGCTGCTTGATCGCTAGGTATGTGCCAGATATTGGATCCTGATCTTGCGACTGTGATTGACATCAATCTTTATTGTCGTAAAATATGACCAAACAGTTATCTCCCAAGTCACGAAGCTAAATTACAACTGCACTGCTGATTTTCGTTCGAAGAAAACCGACAACGTACCACTTGTTTATTTTACAGCAATTGAACATTATACTTGTTACATTTTGTAAACCAAGATGCACGTAAGACAGTTTTGGCCATGCTTTGCCGCAAATGGCAGGCACGGCGTTTCGCTACTTACGTGGCGTCTGGTGTTCACCTGTCTGGAGGGTTCGCGAGCCGGCCGGCCGGTAGCCGGTCGCCAGTCGCCGGTCGCTTGTCGCCGGTCGAAAGTCGCCGGTCGCCGGTCGCCGGTCGCCAGTCGCCGGTCGCTGGTCGCCGGTCGCCAGTCGCCAGTCGCCAGTCGCCGGTCGTCGGTCGCCGGTCGCCAGTTGCCGGTCGTCGGTCGCCGGTCGCCAGTCGCCGGTCGCCGGTCGCCGGTCGCCAGTCGCCGGTCGCCGGTCGCCGGTCGCCGGTCGCCGGTCGCCGGTCGCCGGTCGCCGGTCGCCGGTCACCGGTCGCCGGTCGCCGGTCGCCGGCGTGCCGCTGGGCCGGCCGCCGTAATGAAGCCTTGGTGCGCCCCCTGCAGTCATCAGGTGGCCGGCCGGCCGCCCAGAGGATGAGCGGCCCGATTGTGTCGGCGGGGGTCCGTGGTGGGGAGCGGTCGCGGGGTGGTGCTCGGCGGGACCTGTTGTCCGCGCCGGACACCGTTACCGCGCGCCACCACAAGAAGGGCGCGCCACGCTCACGGCACGCGACATTTCACGTCGGTGGCCGAAGTTGGGGGTGGGGGTGGGGTCATGCCATGCTTCAGCTCGACCTCATGAGTTGGGCGTGGACCGGATGGCACTACCTGCCGTCGATATTTTGCAAGCATCAGCATGCAGTTGTTAATGTAGTACCTGCAGAAATTGAGGTGGCAGTTAAGATAAGCTACGACCATGATTCCTACGCCCTCGTCCTAGCTATGCCCTCTCCTACGTTCACACTTTATGTAAGAATTGTTTGTACTCTTCTCCCCTCCACCAGCGGTCGTCCACTCAGGCAACTAGCCGTTACCATTTTGGGGCGGATGTGGTACCGAGAGCTGGATGTAGTTTGTCCATCCTCACATCAGCTCTGGTGAGCTTTAGCGCCCCATAGGCGTCGCCTAAGAACTGAGTTGAAAATGGCTCCCGCACCAACCGATGGAATAACCAGCAGGCTCCTAGTTCTGAGCAGCGTGTCGTTCTGGGCCTGCATGCGCCACGGATTAGGTGAAACTGGGCCAGTGTCACCTTACGGCGAGCAAATCCCATTTCCGCCGCATCTTATCCGCCCCAGCCGCACTGATCGATACCGATTATTTTCTCAGAGATGAACAAGGTTCTGAAGGAACGCTGGAAGTGTCGTGAATGTCCTACATTTGAAACGAAATGTGTGCGATGGCTATAAAATGAGCTCATTTCTCTTCAACCATTTTGTGAAGTTTCCACGCCAGGGGATCATGACGTCATCAACGTCTGGCATCAATGACGCTGGTAAGAAATGCAAAATGTTCGGTGCGAGAACCGGTGAAATTGATCTATCAGTTTAACCAGTTTAACAGCCCTTACATGGATCTTACTATTTCCTTGCAGCGCACACCTCGCGTTTGTTCACAGATGTCACTTTATTTTAAACCTCTTTTTTACTGAAGACCATGTGTGCACCCCATGCATTCATGTGTGCACCATGTGTCCTATCAAGCATTTAGCATGCATTTAATACATTATCAGGACTGAATTGTGTAGTAGATAGATATTCTACTATCTACTACAGTTGTGTAGTAGATAGAGATTACAGTACGGGCGCGAGGTATGTCGGCGTAAGCTTTTCAGTACACTTAGGGGAAGTTGAGCTAAGTTGAGCCAATTTTTACTTGAGAGGGCCTTGAGCGCATGTGGTGAGACAGATTGATTATTTGTGCACAAATTCTGAAAGAGTGATCTTTTGGGCACAAATGAGTCACATATAGATTTTTCTCAAACAATTATAAATTAGTGATATTTTGAGTTGCTCAAGCGTATCAGCCTTGTCTCAACTTCCGCCGGGCGTGGGGAAAGTTGATCCTAGTCGTGGGGTAAGTTGATCAGAAACCTTATGCTGTAAACAAATGCTGTGACAACTACTGGGGAATGCTACTTTTAGTGTTGCAGGCTTTCTGTGGTCACTTTTTGTAATCTCATATGTTCTGGCGGGAGAACATGGAAGCCATCAGAAAATACCAAGTAATATACTTCGACCTAGATTTGCACCGCCTTTTCTCTGGTATTGTCACACCATAACTCATCACAGAACAATCTGCCCAACGGCAATAGGCTGAACGACAATTTTTATGCCAAATTATGTCATGTTTCATGATGAAAACATTAGCGGCGCGTAACACATTAATAGGCCACCGCTCATCCACGGCTCATATTGCCCCGGTCACGATTCCACAACTAGCCCCATACGCACCACACTTAAGATATAATATGGCTGCCCATCTCCTGACCACCCCACCCCAAAGTGGCTTCGGTGGATATCAAGAGAAAACACATGCCTATAATTGTGTGCTATGAGCCGAAGCCTACCTGTTACCAATTAAGGAAAATAGAAACATTTCCAAGTCAAGGAAAAATTACTTCAGACCTTGAAAAACACATTTTTGTTCAGGGTTCACTAGATATCTTCCGCTCCCGGCCCGCCGACCAACCAAAAATGAAGACTTTCTTCGGAGTGTCGGCAGCTGGGTTATAAGTTCTCATGACACCACAGGAGGTGAGATAATGGGGGTGGTGCAACTTGCCTCTTTGCTCAACTAACCTCACTTTCCTCTAGTTTGAAATGCATGACCTTATTTAACTGTTAATAGTGAATTTTGCATTCAAAACGTAACTAATTGCATTAGCGACGCCTTGGCTGCTGCACGCGACTCCACAGCAGGTTCTCCTTGCCATTAGCGACGCCTTGGCCGCTGCACGCGACTCCACAGGAGGTTCTCCTTGCCATTAGCGACGCCTTGGCTGCTGCACGCGACTCCACAGGAGGTTCTCCTTGCCATTAGCGACGCCTTGGCTGCTGCACGCGACTCCACAGGAGGTTCTCCTTGCCATTAGCGACGCCTTGGCTGCTGCACGCGACTCCACAGGAGGTTCTCCTTGCCATTGCAACAGGACACCAAGGAATTGCTTTGTTATCCCGTCTCTCCGAATATTGTGAAATGGCCGGGACGTTTTTTTTGTACGACGAACGAAAAAATAATCCCGAAATACTACGCGAATTATCTGGCAATTCCACTAGCCCAATAGAAATCCCCAAAACTCTTGCCGCCGAGTCGAAGCTGGATGGTCCGCCAGTGTTAGATATACACGGGCTGGGACGTGCACCCTCCTGGTTGTCCGCGCAGGGAAGTTGACCTCTCCGGTTGTCGCTGTTTACAGTTTCGGCTGGGCCGGTGGGCTGTGCGGCGGCCGTGTGGGCGGCTCTCTGCCGTCGCGTGTTGCACAGCACGGTGGTGGCGGCACCCACGTCCCGTCGTGACGTCACCGACCACAGTGACCCGTGTGATGTCACCACCGCGAGACATTTTTCGGCCGTGGTGCTCAGCTCCCGGCGCGGCCTCCGCTTCCTACGTCGTGAGATCATTGTCGATCCACGCGAGACTGACCCCCACGACTTGGGAGGACGCCCTGCTGCAGGAGCTGGTCCCCACGACGGGCACTCGGGGACTCGATGTGGAATACGCATAGGATCCGTGCAGCGGCACAGGAAGCGGCGTTGCAGATTGAGCCAAGCTTGGTTTTCCTGTTGGAGCTTGCAGGGAATACCCTTGCTGGTACGTGCGGACCGTTTTGACATCTGGGTAGACCCATTAAATGGGCACTTTTGGGGAGTGTCAATGCTGGTGCGTGCCAACCGTTTTGACATATGGATACTCGCGAATAATGTTTTGTTTCAATACTGCGCGATGGTGAACCATACGACTGGCGCTCTGGATATGTGTGGTGCTCCGGATCTAGCCTCCTTGTATCGGTAGGACGGCCAGAGTCGCTGAACAGCGTAGTTTCCCTTGTAGTACCATCTCTGGAACCCCTGTTGAACATAATGCCCTCACAATCTTCGTCATTGCAGCTGCTGGTGTCACGCCACTTCTATTCAGCATCTGACCTGCTAACTGGATTTCCTCGACTAGGGCCGTCTCTGAACTTCAACGAGGTCCCGTGTGGCAGTCGCACCCATCCCTGAACACCGATTAACACGGTACAACCGAGCAGAACTAACGACATTCTGCACGGGTCCATATCGAGAGAACTCGCAACTCCTGGGCCCACCCTCTGAGCTACGGCCGGCACACTGCTCGTGGCGGCGGCGACAGCACCGCTGGGGTGGGTGACGAAGGGCTGACGAAAACAACAACAGCACGGAACGGCGCGGTGCACGCGGCAAACGGCGCCGCCGTGTGGCAAACATATCGGCCATTTGGCGGCTGGCGGGCGGACATCGGTCACCATTACGGCGAGCGTCGGCGGCGCGTTAGTCGCGGCGGCGATAGTGGCGCGGCCGCCGGTAGCCGTGACGTGACAGCGCGCCGTCTATCGCCGCCTCGGCAGCGGCCGGCCACTGGCTACAGCCAGGCACCGCCTCCAGCTCACTTATCCTGTCGGCCGGGTTACGGCAGGCCTGCCACTGTCGGCCGTACAAGGACAGGCGAGGTGAGAGGAGGACGGAGAGACAAGGGGAGGCGCCGAACGTCAAGGGAGACCTGAGAATTTCGAGACATAAGAGATGACAAGCGAGAACAGGAAAGGCCAAGGTAGAACATGCCAAACCCTGATAAGGTCGGGAAGGATAGGGCTGGTCAAGAGAAACCAAGAAAGTCTGAATGTTCGAATAGTGAACATCCGTAGGTAAAGGAAAAAATCGTAGTCAGGAAAGGCAAGTGAGGTTGCGGGAGGCCGGGAAGGTCAGCGGAGCTCAGAAGAAGTCACGGGAGATCAGAGGATGCCTGAGGTACAGGGCGATGGAGAATGGTGGGTAGAATAAGGAGATCGTAGAGGATGCCAGCGAACGTCAGGATATGTCAGATGATTGAGGAAGCAGGGGAGACCAGTGGACGCTAGGGTAGGTTAGATGAGCGGGAGGGAGTGGACAGGGGAGACCAGAGGAGGATAGTGCAGGTTAGATGAGCGGGAGGTAGGGGACAGGGGAGCAGGGGAGACCAGAGGAGGCCGGAGAGTTCAGGGAGGGGCGCGAGAGAGGATAACAGGCTGAATGGGATAAGGGAGATCGCATGGGGTCAGAGAAGGTGGTGCAGCGGCACGTTAGTGTTTTGCTCAGTATCGCTCTGACGATAGGCAGAGGGCAGTGGCAGCCTGCCATGCTACGGCTCAGTGGAGCGAGACTCAGCATCGCTCTGACGGTAGGCGGAGGGCAGTGGCAGCCTGCCATGCTACGGCTCAGTGGAGCGAGACTCAGTATCGCTCTGACGGTAGGCAGAGGGCAGTGGCAGCCTGCCACGCTACGGCTCAGTGGAGCGAGACTCAGCATCGCTCTGACGGTAGGCAGAGGGCAGTGGCAGCCTGCCATGCTACGGCTCAGTGGAGCGAGACTCAGCATCGCTCTGACGGTAGGCAGAGGGCAGTGGCAGCCTGCCATGCTACGGCTCAGTGGAGCGAGACTCAGCATCGCTCTGACGGTAGGCAGAGGGCAGTGGCAGCCTGCCATGCTACGGCTCAGTGGAGCGAGACTCAGCATCGCTCTGACGGTAGGCAGAGGGCAGTGGCAGCCTGCCATGCTACGGCTCAGTGGAGCGAGACTCAGCATCGCTCTGACGGTAGGCGGAGGGCAGTGGCAGCCTGCCATGCTACTGCTCAGTGGAGCGAGACTCAGCATCGCTCTGACGGTAGGCGGAGGGCAGTGGCAGCCTGCCACGCTACGGCTCAGTGGAGCGAGACTCAGTATCGCCCTGACGGTAGGCAGAGGGCAGTGGCAGCCTGCCATGCTACGGCTCAGTGGAGCGAGACTCAGTATCGCCCTGACGGTAGGCAGAGGGCAGTGGCAGCCTGCCATGCTACGGCTCAGTGGAGCGAGACCTCGGTGGTTGTGTTCTTAACTACTCGCGGCCAATGGGTATGCTAAGCACGCGAATTAAGCGTGGAGTATGATAGCCTGAGGCATAACATAAATATATCCTAAGCCCATGTAGACTAATTGGCGGTTCAAGAAATAACACTGCGATAAAATTATCTGCTGGGAAAATTGTCCTTTCATATGACGTGCACTTAATTGTATTATGTCAATTACCAGGCTGCCGTCATACTGCGGTGCACACAGCCAACACAACAGGGCCGGTATCTTGACACGGAGGCCGCTGCCGTCATACTGCGGTGCACACAGTTAACACATGAGGGACGGTATCTTGACACGAAAGCCGCTGATACCATCAGAAGCATCCAGGCCTCCATTGTAGCTGCGATGTCCTGGCAGTGTTCACTTTGCAATGCAATCCGTGTCATATAATTCGCCCTTCAATCAACATCTGAGGCAGTCAGATTTGTATCAATTAATGCTAATAAATGGCAGCATTGGCGCATGGCACACAGTGGTATCTACTCTGCTCTCGGCTGTCCTGAAGGTCTGCCTGTTTAATTATATATTGGACGAGAGCCCTGGTACATTGACGTTTGGCTCGTGATAGCGACAACTGCTCCTGATAACACAGTGCGCGAGTAAATTGTAATCATGATCCCTTTCAGCCGCCAATAGGCTCACTTCTCAACATCTCCTTGCGTTGTTCTACTGTGTTTGGCGGCGCGGCCTATAGTTATTCCTACTGCCGCATTTATTCTTATTTGCATTCTAGTTCCCGGCATGTTGGTAGCACATCATCAATACTTGGCACCGAACCTAGGACCGTTCCGAATATTAACTGCTCCCTCCAGTCTCCGCCCGTCCTATTTTGCTGTTCTGGTACTTCCTGGTATGCTCCCACCCATGCCCGATCCCGCCTCGCTTCCGTCCTGCCCCTGTACTTCCCTCAATTCCGTCCACTCTCATCCAGTCTCCTTCCTGTTTGGTACCTTCTGTATTCCCTTTGTTCCTGTTCCGTTTGAACACCTGCATTCTCGTCGTACCTGGTTGAACAACATTGACGGTGTAGTTCCCTTTTTAAAAGTTGTCTCGGATATTTCCTATCCACACCACAGAAGAGGATGCACGGCACAGGGCACGCCGACGACGGAAGACAACACGGACGCCCGCGGACGCTACGCGGGCGTGGCGATCAGACACGCTCTTCTCAGAGCAAGGAAGCCAGAAGAAAGATCCAGGGACTCCAGAGAACCACTCCCGCGATTTTAGAAGGAAAACTTCTCCCAACAAATCCCCAACTTCTCTCTGTCTCCCATCTAACCGTCTCCCCCCGGAGGAAGCCTAACGGTGTCGAGCCCACTGTCTTGGGCCATTGCGGCCGGGGCAGGGACCAGAGAGCGATAGCTCCGCGGTCCACAGGTGCAACGAATCCGGGAGTTTCTTCAGTCCGGAGGGACACCTGCGGGAGGGGCGGGACCGACCCTCACTCAACATGGCGCCCGACGCCGCCACTACACAAGGTACCTATCTAGTAGGTACGTACACAGAGACAGGACACACCATTACACAGGAGTCTACTTTCAGCCTTGAGAGGACACTCCGACACATTCTCAACTCTACACATTTCAAGGTCCATAAGCACACCGCGCACATCATTGTGCAAACACGGAGCAGCACTGACACACAAACACTACTTAACACAACCACCTTCAACAATCAGCGCTGCTCCTTCACGCTACACCGCACTCTGACCACTAGCCGGAACTACATTTGCGCCCCAGAGCTAGATAACCTACCACTCGACAGCATCGCCGCACTGTTCGATGCCTCAGCCCTCCCGGACGCCACAACCACAGTCAACCAGATCAGACGGGAGGCACGTGCGACTCACAAAATTATAGTTCTTACATTTAACTTCAACACATGCCATCACACATACGCGCAAACAGCACAACATACGAGGTACGTCTCCACGTGCCTCTACCACTACGGTGCCGCCTATGCCTTCGTTATGGTCATGGCGAACGCGCGTGCGCGTCGCCAACACAACGATGCAGCCAGTGCGCCGCCCACCACGCAGCATCCGACTGCACCTCCTCCGAACGGAGGTGTGCAGGATGTGATGGGCTGCACCCCGCCACTGACCGCCGACTGCCCCAAGTGGGCATACGAGAGGGAGGTGTGCCGGTATGCGGCAACTCACAGGTTCCACACGCAATAGCACGGCAGCACACACGCACCACCACCACCACCACCACCACCACCACCACCACCACCACCACCACCACCACCACCACCACCACCACCACCACCACCACCACCACCACCACCACCACCACCACCACCACCACCACCACCACCACCACCACCACCACCACCACCACCACCACCACCACCACCACCACCACCACCACCACCACCACCACCACCACCACCACCACCACCACCATC
This sequence comes from Ashinkailepas kermadecensis, assembly GCA_034440615.1. Lineage (NCBI taxonomy): Eukaryota > Metazoa > Arthropoda > Thecostraca > Neolepadidae > Ashinkailepas > Ashinkailepas kermadecensis. Next base: position 59,575 of record JAOTOM010002993.1, on the reverse strand, counting down.
ACCACCACCACCACCACCACTGACACCCCCACACCTCACCTCCTGCCGGGCGAAGTTACGCCGCGACGCTCACCGCCCCTAAACCCACACCCACTCCAATCCCAGCTCCCACCTACCCTACCATCCCATCAGCAGCCGGCTCCCGGAGCACGGCACACCACACTCCCCAACGCTCCTCCAACCCTCGTCCCATCACCCCCACCAATCCCCGACATCACCGGCCCACCGCCCCTCGACGCCACCGGGCACTACTCCTTCCCACGCCATCCCACCCTGGACATTGCCTCCTACCCCTCCCACTCCACTTCAGACCTGGCCATTACCCACATCACCTTCACCCACATCCCGGCCCACCACACCACTTCCGCCACCGATCCCCCATCCCACGCCCACCCCACCGCGGTCAGGGCCTCCTTCCCCTCCCACCCCACTCCAGACCCGGCCCGTGCCCACCACCACCCCACCTCAGACACGGCCTGCCACTCACCCCGCATCATCCCTCCGCCAACACCCATCAGACACAGACCCGGTCTCCATCCTATCCCCCATCGTTACCCACCATTCCCCCATATCGACACCGCAATTGATAAGTTCTGGGTAAGTTCAGGGAAAGAAAGAGAGAGAGAGAGAGAGAGAGAGAGAGAGAGAGAGAGAGAGAGAGAGAGAGAGAGAGAGAGAGAGAGGCTGTGCCCCCTCCTCCACGCAACGCCTATGGTGTATTCGCCTGTGGTTTATACATGGATTATACAGTATCGAATCCGAAGCCGACGTCGGAGAATAGAACACTGACTCTGACTGGACAGCTTCGAGTTTTCGGTCACCTCACGTAACAAAGGGATGTTCTATACCCCAATTACCTCGCGTTCACAAAGCAATGCTGACTTCGAAAAAAATATCATAGTTTGCTACATCTTGTTATGCGAATAAAGGTTTGCAAATCTTTATTGAAAAATCAACTTCATGTAACAGAATAAGCGTAATACTGGATTTCTCACATTATTATCGTTACAATGAAAATGACAAAAAGACAGCAGCTCGTATTTTCGAGTCCGTCATAAGATAATATAGGGAACCCGATGATAGAAAGGCTGTCTATTATTTCTGAACACAGAAAATATACCCTGCGTTACTTGTGTGTATGTATGGATGCGCGTCCCCGGGCTCGCTTGGTAAAACTAGCATTGATGTCGCTTCATATCTGTTGTCTTCATATATTTTTGCTTTGGCACTAGGAACCGACGATAACTTGCAAACTCAACCCGCAGGCATGTTGTTGTAAACTACATGGAATAAAGTTACAACACGCAAAGTATCTACATTATGCCTAGGACATAATGTACATTATACTACAACCACACGTTACTTCGCACGCCAAACTAGACCAATACAATTATGCTATTGATCAAGAAATCTTGTCGTATGCAACTGCGGTAACCCGACGAATCTGAATTGCTCATTAATGTGCGACATATTCTTTATCTCGTGTCCATCGGTGTCAATGTGTGCTTTTTCTCCTCCGACAATGTCGCATTTTCGTAGACATTGTGGCTGCCATCACGACCTATATGAGGTGACTATGCCCGAGCCCCAACAGCTAAGCTAAACACCATTAGTTTCTATCTGAGCTCATTCACAGACATTACATCAAGAACCTGCTCAGTAGCAAAATGACAACGAATCCGCTTTCTTTTCGACCGTTTGCAGCCACCTAACCACGAAGCAACGTCCCGGCTAAAACAACGACAGTTACCACCAACGCGACGCTTAGGGGAAGTTGCATGGCTAGCACAGCTTTCTGCTCACATGGAATTTCCAGTTCCGTTGCGACTGAGAGTTGGTCTGCGCCCCTACACCCCAGATTTACAGCCGAGCTGTGGCTGCCGGCATTATCACTGACTCAGTGCCATGCTGCAGTGCTGTTTGACCTCTGGACATCCTGTACCAGCGCCACGTGACCATCGAAGATTAGCTGATTAACATTGCCAGTGGCTGTTCGGCGGACGGCCGTGCGCCCTCCGACAGGATCCAGACACGACCGCGTCCAGCCGAACGGCACACTTAGCACCCTAATGTGGCGCTGGTGTGAGCTGACATACACACTCGGCAGATAGCCGCCTGCGATGGTGAGCCGCTGATTGCCTTTCAGACTTGGGGATCAACAGACGGCGCTTCAGTGTGCAGCGCGAGTCGGCGATTAATTGAGTCGAGCCAGTTTGTTGGAGCGATCGAGTCCGGCTGGCCAGAGTCGCGCAACACGGCGCCAGGCGTCGTCCGCTGGTCATAGTAAGCCGTGTTCAGCTGACCAAAGTCGCACAACACGGCACCAGGTGTCCTCAGCTGGTCATAATAAGCCGCGTTCAGCTGACCAAAGTCGCACAACACGGCACCAGGCGTCCTCCGCCGGTCATAATAAGCCGTGTTCAGCTGACCAAAGTCGCACAACACGGCGCCAGGCGTCCTCCGCCGGTCATAATAAGCCGTGTTCAGCTGACCAAAGTCGCACAACACGGCGCCAGGCGTCCTCCGCCGGTCATAATAAGCCGTGTTCAGCTGACCAAAGTCGCACAACACGGCACCAGGCGTCCTCCGCTGGTCATAATAAGCCGTGTTCAGCTGACCAAAGTCGCACAACACGGCACCAGGCGTCCTCCGCTGGTCATAATAAGCCGTGTTCAGCTGACCAAAGTCGCACAACACGGCACCAGGCGTCCTCCGCTGGTCATAATAAGCCGTGTTCAGCTTCGATGGCACACATCCAGATGGACGATTGGAGTGGTTTGGGAACTCGGCATCACTCGTAAAATGAAGCGCCACAATCACCGGACAGCCGCGTGCTTTGAACTGACCCAAGGAGGTCACGGTCGACCAAGGTCAACTAAGTGCAAGTGACGAATACGTGGCCCGTGGTCTGGCCACGCTGCGCTTGTGGACTGCGGTGTCAGAAACACAACAGTCTTTCATCTTCTGGTGTCCGGAACCGATTACTGCTAATAGTTCACACAAATTCTTATGTGTGAGCTATGGAACATATTGACGGCCTGCTCATAGTTCACACATAGTTCAAATGTGTGAACTGTAGAACAGATTGACCAACTGCTCATAGTTCACACATAATTCTGATGTGTGAACTATGGAACAGATTGACAAACTGTCATAGTTCACACATAATTCGTATGAACGCTTGGTGGAAGGCATGCCATATTTTACTTAGGTTATGCCAGGGCCTATTTTAGCGCGCTTACTGCGGTGGAAATTGCCTCCCCTAGCAGTCAGCGGTTTTCCCCTGCAGTCGCGGACTCTTGCCCACTCACTAAAGCTACCCATCGCGAACATTTTTTCATCTTTAGCAGAGGCAAAGTGTCATCCGCTAGAGATTTGCTACGCTAAAGGTCAGATACACATCTTGTAATGCCTGCATGGAGGAACCGAAGGACATTCTCATTTAAAAACAAAAGAATTAACATGGGTGCAAAAATGCGCAACCGAACTTCTAACTGCATGTCTCTATCCCTCAGTTTTACAAAAGGTATCACCAAAGTCGAAAGGAATACAAATAACGCCTCAGAGGCTCCTGAATGTGCCCTGACCTCTTTTCCCCCACCGATCAAAATCCTGGATCCGCCCCTGAGCACCTGCAACATGACGTTCACGAAAAATGGCTGGATTAGTAGCACACCTTTCCCTAGACCAATGAGACATCTTATTTGCATACGCAAAATCAGCTGAATTAATACCACAGCATATTTCGGACGTCTGAGTTTTACCCGCACATACTTTGGCACACCGCGCGGGGTGTTTTCCCCAGCCCACAGGAATCTGTCTTCTTCCTCTGATTCTTCAGTGTCCAGCATTGTTATGTGTATGAATAAAAGCTACGTGAAAGAAATGTGGTCTGTATTCTTGAGATCAAAGTGACCCGCTCGCCGGTTCTGAGACTGGTGGGAACCAGACGGCTGGGGATGGCCGAATCGCATGAGATGGTCCCGGTTTGACCTCATCGCAGCGTCATGGTCATGGTCGTCATGGTCATCCTCATCGCAGCGTCATCGATGACCGACTGGCTCGGTGAGATATCCGCTTCTGAGCACCCAAAGCTCTGCATGCATTGCGCCGGAAGTACATCAGCCGGTTTACCGTAAATCTCCTTCAGACACACATCCCATTGAGCATAGCTTGCTCCCTTTCTTTGAACCAGTAACGTAGCTTATTTACCTGTAGGACAGTGTTCCGGGTAACTTAACTTCCACAACAAGCTGACACTTAGCGGAGGTCCAGAAAAGTAGCATACCTTGTATGTTGCTATTGCATGGTGTCGTCACATCTCATATACAAGCATTAAGCGCCATTAGCGGCGCTGAATGGTAGAGCCAAGGATCTACAACCGTAGGTCTTTTGCAATCACAGCATCAGACGGTGGTTTGAGAGCCATATATCTGTAGCCAGCACAGTCCCAGGCGGTCGGCTGCTGCCAACAGGTCTGTCTCCGTCACAATATGCAGTCACAGCCAGCAGGTCTGTCTCCGTCACAGTCTGCAGGTCACAGCCAGCAGGTCATTCCCCGTCACAGTCTGCAGGTCACAGCCAGCAGGTCTGTCTCCGCCACAGTCTGTAGCTCACAGCCAGCAGGTCTGTCTCCGCCACAGTCACAGCCAGCAGATCTGTCTCCGTCACAGTCTGCAGGTCACAGCCAGCAGGTCTGTCTCGGTCACAGTCGCAGGTCACAGCCAGCAGGCCGTCTCCGCCACAGTCGCAGGTCATGACCAGCACGCGTCCCGCCACAATCGCAGGTCACAGCCAGCAGGGTCAGTCTGCAGTCACAGCCAGCAGGTCTGTCTCCGCAGTCTGCAGGTCACAGCCAGCAGGTCTGTCTCCGCCACAGTCTGTAACTCACAGCCAGCAGGTCTGTCACCGCCACAGTATGCAGTTCACAGTCAGCAGATCTGTCTCCGTTAGTCTGCAGGTCACAGCCAGCAGGTCTCTCTCCATCACATCCTACAGGTCACAGCCAGCAGATCTGTCTCTGTCACAGTCTAGAGGTCACAGCCAACAGGTCTGTCTCCGTCACAGTCTGCAGGTCACAGCCAGCAGGTCCCACAGTCTGTACCCACCAGCAGGTCTGTTTCCGTCACAGTATGCAGTTCACAGTCAGCAGATCTGTCCTGAGTCCGCAGGTCCGGCCAGCAGGTCTCTCTCCGTAATCAGGCCGCCAGCAATCGGCCGGTGCTCTAAGGTCACAGTCAGCAGGTCTGCCTCCGTCACAGTCTGCAGGTCACAGCCAGCATGTCTGTTTCCGTCACAGTCTCACCCTATGTCCTGACCGCCAGATCTCCGCTGGCCGCCATCTCGGCCGGTGGTCCACAGCTGGACTGTCAGGACCACAGTCTCAGCCTATGGCCTGACCGCCAGATCTCCGCTGGTCGCCATCTCGGCCGGTGGTCCACAGCTGGACTGTCAGGCCACAGTCTCAGCCTATGGCCTGACCGCCAGATCTTCGCTGGTCGCCATCTCGGCCGGTGGTCCACAGCTGGACTGTCAGGCCACAATCGGCCAGACTTTTTTCGCCGGTCGTCCGACGCCACCACGCGGCCAATTGTGGCCCAGAGCAAACACGTCCTCCAATGCAGCCGCACAAAAACCCATCTCACGTGTAAATAACGCCGCGCCACTGGTAATCCAGTAAAAAGCCGCGCTCAAAGCCGGCGCGTTTTTGCGGCGCGATCGTCCGGCTATCTGTCGCGGAAATTTAATGATGCCACCGCCTCTGTTGGCCCACGGACCGGCCCACAGTCTGCCGCAGCGGTAATTAATTTCACCTCCGATGCCCCATCTAATCGGCGGCCGTACATTCGCCTAAAAAACTGCGCGCTGAATGCAGCGCGACTGGGTGCGTCAGAGAACAGAGGCCAGATTACAGGTGCGGAAAAACGCCTCGTCGGCTGTCGCTTTTTACGACGGTGATGCAAAAAAGCTCGTGACAAATTTATGTCTGTCACCATTCGTGGTCGCGACTTGATCATATTACGCAAGAAGCGCATGGGATGCACACCAGTAGGATAGTACTGGCACTGTTGAAGTTCATTGAGCATGTGTGAATCGCGACGTCATCCAAGGAATATAAGTTGCTGCCAAACTCCCTTGAACTTTCGCGAGCAGTAGCTTGAAGAAAGGTTGTATAGAATATACGGTGCTGTGGAAAGGATGGCTAACCCTGTATTTGATTGGAAGCGATTTGCATAGGAAGCCTAGGCTCCATATTGTTCGTGAGTATCAGACGTGAGACTGTTTTAATCTCTTGGACGCGCTTACCATCCACATCGTTGGTGAAAAGAGACGAAGTCGCATGCAGTCCTCTCACATCTTTATCATCGTTTGTATCACTGGCAGCACTACAATACTGTCTCCAGCTATCTTGCAGTGCGCATCCTCTGCAACTTCTCTCCATTCCTTGTTTTGTTTTTAGCACTTTGCCACTCCGACCTGTGCTCTATTTTTCCGGTCTTGGACTCATAGCCAGGGCCTATTTTAACATGCTTACTGCCGGGGAAATTGCCCCCCCCCTCCAGTGAGGGGCTTTGCTCCCGCTGTCAAGTATTCTTGCCCACCAAATAAAGCTACCTATCGCGAACTGTTGGCTACACATGTTGCAATACGTACGTGAAGGAACTGAAAAATGCGTCATTGAGAAACGAAAACACTTCAACATGAATGGAAACGTGCAACCAAGCTCTTAACCGAATATATCTGTTTTGATGCTTACAAAACGCAGGGCCAAAAATAAAAAATATACAACTAACACCGCAGATGTACTGCAAGATTACCACAAGAGCCGTATTACCGTCAATATTCTTCAGACACACATACCATCAAGGATAACTTACTCCCTTTGTTTGAACCAGTAGCGTAGCTTATTTGGCAGGAAAACAGTTCCCCGGTTAACTTAGGTTCCCCAACGGGCTCGCTGGCACTTAGCCAAGGTCAAGAAAAGCAGCATACCTTGATGCTACTTCAGAAATTAAACCTGCGTTGTTGTGCATTGAAGGAAGATTAGATGCATGAGTTGAAAAGAAAGAAAATCGATACGCATTCCATATGTAATCTAAAAATATCACGAGGTTAATGCATACAGATCGAATACAGTTAAGTCAAGTAAAACACTATGCGCATAGAATACAACTAAAAAGTAGTTAACATTGACAGTACAATATTACCGAGATCAGGCCCATCTGCCGAATACCCTATATATATATATATATATACATATATATATATATATATATATATATATATATATATATATATATCAAACTCGAACTCACTTGCCACGCTTTGTCACAATCCGTTTCTTCCCTGAGTCCTCCTGTTTAGCATGTGCCGCATGTAACTGCCCTTCTCCGCAGAATGAACTATATTTCTTGTTCTGGGTGGAAACCGCGCTGACGCTTAGCATACCTTGTGGAGTACCGCTTGCGACCTAATGGTGCAAAGCATTTGAAGATGTCCGATGTCACCGACCTATGAAGTAATAAGTGGGCAGCATGTCGGGCAGTTTTTGCCAACATCGCGAACTATCGGCAATAATCCCAATTATTTCCTCCAAATCACCAGTCATGCGTGTGGTACGATGATGGGCAACTTAGCTAACCTGTCTACATAGGTCACTGACCTAATTTGACCTCAGATGTCGATTAGGAGCTACTGTGAAGATAATATGAAAGATAATGCTGAATATGGTGTTAACGTATACCACTGCATACTAGAAAAGAGTGTTTTCAGGCTGTATTTCAGAAACCTGAAACTGAGGTGTACACTTTGGCCTCATCCGATCCCTTACCTATGGGTCAAAATGTAAGAAATTCCGCATGGTTAGTATCCAAAGATTCTGAGGAATACAATGGTGAACAATTGAAGCGGGCATCTAGTACTGGTCACACAGACAACGGTTGAAAGTAAAGCGCTTTGCTATTTTTCGAGGAATATAGCTAAAAATGACCTGAAATAAAACCTATTGACCCAAGGTATTGAATTTTGGCATCATTCGTGAGATCGTAGCTTGATCAAAACACCAATCTCAGTTACTTACCAGCCGGAAGGGGGAGATCACCTTACATTGAAAAATCTAACAAACTATGAACCTATGAAATGCCCCCTCCCCTCCCTCTAGTGATCTTTTCTTCAAATAGGCCGTGCTCCTAGCTACTAACCATTTTCGAATAAAGCGTGCCACAAACTGCCAGCTGAACTTCTGGCGAACACCATGGTATTATCCAAATGCGAAGTCACGGTGAAAGTCACGAGCAGGAGGCATCGAAAGCAGCATATTTGTTCCGAGTTCCAACGTAATTGATGCACTGCAACATATAGCGGCCAAAGACGTGATGGAAGGTCATGTAGTAACATTTGACCGAGCAAGGCTACTCACTTTCAAGGGCACACTTTTTACACCTGATTGATTTCTACCAATTGTACAGTTCTGAGATAAACAGGAGCGGCGAATTAGAATGCAGCATAGAAAACTACCTTGGAAAGCAATTCGTTGCAAAGTGGTCAACTTGAATCACATCAGGTTACCCGGGTCATTGTCCCAAGATTATTTATGTCCTATTTCTATATTTTTTGCACGAAGTGAAAAAAGAGTGTTAAATTAAAATCCATCGTAGAAAATGTCCTTGGATGCTAATTATCTCAAAAAGAGAATCAATGCCTGCCCGAGTCACCTGGGTCATTGACCTAGAATGACCTTGAAAGTGTGCAAACATTGAATTACAAGTAGAAGACATGGCAAATCATGTAATAAGAGTATGTGATAGCACTTAGCTGACTACAAAGGACGATCAATAACGTTTCGGAAATTCGTCATTTCTTTGGAGAGGGGTATAAGTAAACATAGTTAAGTTTTCTCAGTGATCTGATCTGACATCGACCTGTAACGTTTAACACTTCTGGAAGACAACGTGCTCTATCACAGATGTGTCAGTTTTTGCGCTATGATTGCTGGGCTGAATGGTATTGTCGTGGAAAGAAACGGTTAGGTTTGATGTTGACCTGACCTCAAAATCGGACCTGATGTTACCCAAATTGTTATACGGTTCTTCTGTTGTAAATACCTACACATCCATACTCAAAGCTTCGAGATATCTTTGAAGCCGTACATTTGACACCTCTTAGAGAAGCATTTAAAAATGAAACTGTTCGAAATCGCTGACCAGAATTTGATCTCGTCTAGAGCGGTGAGCCTGTGTTTCCGGACAAGATTCTAGCATCCAAAGTTCCGCCATTCATTTATCAAAATGTATGCTAAATTTGGGCGTGATCGCACCAAGCGTTCGGTGGCTGTCGTGGAAAAGCATGAGGTGGGGAGGGGGATTTACCCCACCCCCCCCCTCTCCCACCGCTCGACAGATCCTTTATGTCCGCAGATATAATTTATGAGTGAGCCACATTTAGCATGCTTCCAGCGAATCTAATGGACGAGCTAATTGCAACCATATCGGCGTCCCATGAGCTGGAACCGCAAGCCATACGTGATGCACTCGCTATGGTGTCAATGTTTGAAATGAGTACCAGCAGCGGTACCCTAGTCACCGTGATGCGCTACGATAAAGATGAACCATGTCACAGAGAAATAACCGGTACAGTTTGTCATTTACATCTCAGATAGATACAGGTACAGATACAGGCTTGTATTGAGGTAATCCACAATGAACTTGTGGCTATTACAACCTTGCGTTAATATGATATAAAACAGCCGGGCAGGAAGGTCAAAATGACAGAACAGCTACACCGGTGGTCATAGATGTAAGAAAATACATCAGGGCGAGCAGCAAATCAGTCCGGCTCCGGCGGCGCGTCAGGCAGGTGCCGCCGTGGGTGGCGACCCAAGAGTGGCACGGGAAGCCGCATCAGCACGGGTGGCAACGAGTTGTACAGCAGTGGCGCTCCGCAGTCAAATCGCCTCTTCCCATCTGAGTGCGGGAGTAGGGATAGCATCTAAATGCAAATCGGTGATCGTTATCGGCAGATATATCTATTAATTATGAACCGATCTGAGTTCTGCCCACACATTGCAACACGACGACATGGTTACGCAACTTCAACGACCTGTCGGAGCCGATCCCACGGATGAAGTGAGAGTGAGCCGTCACTCGACCGGTACACGTAGCAGCTAGCAATGCTACCGCGTGCTGCAGGGTGTGCCAATTGATGTCGCACGATTGGTTCGACATCCAGACCTGTGATGTCAGCTGCCACTATGATGACGTCAGATGACGTCCAGGCGGCCGTGATTGCTGGCGAGGTCTGAGGACGCCGATGGCTGTTCGGTACGCATCCGAGTTACGCCGAAATGCGCTGCCGCAGATACGTCAATGCCTTACACTGTCTCCAGGTCAACTGGCCTGGCTGCGGAGTAGCACAGTTGACGATGTCGTAAGGTGCCTTCATCTTGGAGGACATGTCGATGAACACGACTGGTTGTTGGTGGAGATATAATGTTCGAAATTGAATCATCTCCGTGTGGACGCTACATGACCAATGCAGTCGATGCGCCCTAAAGCCCTTATAACTACCTCCGTATCCTTCTGACTCCGGGTATGATATTTTTCATCACGCACTCTTTTTCAGATACATGTATTACACACGAGTCCCTGGATCTAGCGCCCCGCCGCCACTTCCAAGAGACGGTGGTCGCGCTGACCGTCCTGACGATGACGTCACATGCTTGTTGGCCCGCATTGCTCCCGGGGGCGGTTTTGAAAGGTCGGCAAGGCAACCATTGTTTCCCATGTGTGGAAGCAGTGGAATTACTAGCATACCTGTTTGCAGTGGGAATTAGTTAAATGTGCCCTAAATGTATACCTACCAGGATAAAATTGCCTCTTCTTTCAGCCTGACCAACTATTTCCCCTTACAAGCTGAGAGCTAATTCCCATAAAATGAATCCAAACACAATAAAAGCCTTGTTGTAGCTTGTTTACCTCGCTGAATAGAAAGACACATAGATTGCCAGTTTTCTTCCAGATTTAATGCACAGAACCAACTAAGGTTACATGTTCGGAATGCAACTTGGTGCATGCTATAATTTAAAATAACGCAATTAATACAAAGAAAAAAGGTACGAAGGCGCCGGTCTCTCTTTCTGATGGTAATATGCACCAGCTATTTAATTCAATATTGAATATTATATACAATGCATTCAATAATCCATGTAAATAGTTTGTATTTTGCACATAGCTTTTGCTGAGCCAGAATTTAGCTTAATAAACAAGGATAATACTAATAAACGTCAACTGAAACTTGCCTGAATTAGTTCAAAGCCAACCAAAATGTGTACCTGATTTAGTGTCCAGTAAAATAAAAACAAGTACAAAAACTAGTTAGATGGGCTGAGAGAGTGGAGCGCACGGTGTACAATTATCACACTCTTTGAGAGCAATTGTGTGTGTGTGTCGGCGGGGAGGGTGTTGAGTTCACTTAACTCGCAAGTCACTGGAGGACTTTCTTGCCCCCCCCCCCTTCCTGGTGTTTCTGCCATAACAGGTAAGTCAATTGAGACAGCAGATTAAGACTGTCAGTGCCTTGAAATGAACGCTTAGGCTATATTGTGTAAAAAGGTTGACTTCAGGGTCACCTTAGGTCGTATTCTACTGACGCCATAAAAACGTTCGTATGCGTTGTTTTTAACGTCTCAAACGGTTGCTTGTTGTTATGTGATACAATCGGACCGATGTATACTGATAGATCAATGCAGGTACAGTTGGCGTGCCAGAGGTCAATTTGTTATCGTGTGACTTCAACTGGGTAATTCTGGGTCATTTTGATAATGTTCATTTCATTCAAATATAATAACCCGCTAGGAGTGAAAGGATATTCATGTCGCTATTTAATCCATGTCCATGGCAACCAACGACATCCTAACTTGTGAGGCCATCATAAGTCAAGCATACATATGTCTGTTTTCGCGTACAATTCCCGGTCATATTAAAATGGTATCACAAACTCCATCGCAGGTGTTGCTTTTACCGCTTGAAACGGTTGCTTGTTGTCATCCTATGCAATCTAACCAAATTACACTGGCAGGTCAATCCAGCTGTAACAATCCTAGAGACTGGTCTAACGCGTAACCTCAAGTAGGACGTACTGGGTACGACAGAACACGAGAGGGAGTATTTTGTGGTATATACGAAAGTGTAGGTCCGTTTTTCGAGTTCTTTGTACACATGCACCCTATAAACATGCAACGCATTGCACACTGAATAAAAACTGCAATTTGCATCTTCTCCACAGATGACCTCACCTAACCCGAGGACATGTCCAGATTGCATGATTATCGGCATTTAATGCATGCATCAACCAACACCAAGTTTGTTTTTATGTTGTTATAATGCCCTTGTTTACAGTCAAAATGATCAATGAAACTTAATTCATTCCAGCGGCCTTCATTTCCAGCGACCAAACGCACAGCTTTCAATGCACTAGGGGTCGCGGCAGGTCACGTGACCTTATGCCACCAGTTCATTGGTTTAAAATTAAGCTAAAGGACAGACATAATGTAACCAATAGATTCCCGTGCCATTTCCGAGTTCAAAATGGTACGAATTGTTATAGTTACAATGTTTTGTAACAGTAATAAATAAATAAATAAATTGTAATGAGCAATAAAAGACACCCTTGCAGGGTGACCTCTCCGAAATGTCTAAGCAATCAATCAACCAATGCAACTTGATTCGGAGCCCAAAACAACACCATAACCTCATTTTCGTTCATATATAAAAATTGGGGCGTCAAATTTTCGTCTTACCGGTCGATTTGTCGTGGAATGTCGTGGAATGTCGTGGAATGTCGTGGAATGCCCCGGTGGTGGCAGTGCCAATTCAGGGCCGTTTCCAAGATTTCGTGACACGAAGGATTAGATGCCGGTTCATGGGTTTCACCAGAGGTTCCACAGAGGGGGTGATGGCGGTTCTTCCCCATGCTGCGTTAGATTAATGCCAGGTTAGATTAAGTTAGATTAACCCGCGCACGTCCGGGGTGGGGCAGACATCTGCCCCCCCCCTGCGGTTTTTCCTACTTTGCCGCCATACTAATCGGGTTAGCAAGGCCAAACCTCGCATGGCTGCTCATTGGTCTTTTCCGCATATCCTCAGAAATTTTTGACCCTGGGTCATCTCAAGTCAGGTCACCAGGTCAGGCGAAGTGACCTAACGTCCCACCGAGTTCTACGTGGCATCACTCCCACAATAATTGGGCGATTGATTTCAAACTTATATCACGTCATGATCTTATCAGGCTCTATAATATGTATATCACGGTTTTTTCGTAGCGTTGACCTGAGGTCAGGTCGTGGCCATGGCTTACCCATTATAGGCCTATGGAAAAATATACAAATGTTTCCTGGTTACATATTTGCTCTCGGAATGACCTCCAACCGTTATGGCGTGTAGTTGGAAGCTATTCGCAATGCTATCGCTGACATTTTTGCTCAGTGGCCCCACCAAGGTCATCTGAGGTCACCTGAAATCACTAGCACATTTCTGCGCATTATATCGCAATGCATTGAGCTAGAAGGCTGAAATTACCGCCATTGTGCTTGTATCGCCAAGACGTGTCGATTGATATATTACATGACCTCCCTACTCTACTCCATGACCTTGACCTGAGGGCATTGTTTCGGTGACCCATCTGTTGACCTGACCTTAAATTACACAGCGTATGTCGATAGTACATTTAAAGGGCTGTCGAATAGCATTTGCAGTTTGTTTCTATCTGTTACAGGTCCTGAGATATGTGCCAATATCTGAGGGTCCCACCCGATCTGGTCGAATTTGACATATGATGACCCAGTGACCTAAATATTGACCTGAGCGAGAAAATGACCGAAATACTTTCGATAGACCTTGTCACCAGCTATCCAAATCCGTTCTCCGTTTGTCGCTACCTAGCATAGTTCTCGAGATCTTAGGGGGGCAGACATCTGCCCCCCCGGACATGCGAAGTTGGCGCGGACCGCCGGACGTGCGAGTGTTAATGCCAGGTTAGATTAAGTTAGATTAATGCCAGGTTAGATTAAGTAAGATTAATGCCAGGTGCCAACTAGGATGGCGTGCATAATCGAGTTCGCTCGCAATAAATAGACCCATTGGTTGAGAGGTACACCTCATTGAGGCCTACATACTATTCAAGCGGACCTACTCATTCTATGTTGTTGACCTATTGTTACCTACCCAGCGCCGCCCCTCATTGCTGCCGTGACGAATATTGTAGAAATGGCGTGACCCTGTGGAATATGGGGTCGAATAGCGTTGTCTCGCAGTAGGTCAGGGCTATGGAAGTTTAAATTCGTGAGACTGCTGTGCAAAGCCTTAAAACAGACGCAAGATCGATGGTCATGTTGACTCGGTAGGGCATCAAATATGATTTATTTGGCGTGCTCTAATTTCAACTGAAACGAATCAACTATAATTGTTGTCTCACACCGTTATGTAGTTGCCTACTTTTGCCCACTGAAAGTCCCACAATTGGAATAAAGTGCCTACCTGGGCAGATTCCGTGACCTCAATCAACCTACTTCAGCATATTCTCCACACAAGGAAACAAAATCTACTGATTTTTCATCACTGGTGAGAAATTTGAACCGTGTTCACATCCAACCCATGCTGCCCATCTGGGTCTCCCAGTGGGCATGTCCTCTGATGTCAGCTGTCAGTCTTGGGCGCTAGGTAGCTCTGATATGCTGGAGGGACCGTGGCACCTGATGAAGCAATACCAAAATGTTCTACCCGGCCAGTCACTCAGTCATTAAGTCTACTCGGCTAATCACACAGGTACTCAGTCTATTCGGACAGTCACCCAGTCTACTCGACCGGTCACTCAGTCACTCAGTCTACTCGGCTAGTCACTCAGTCACTCAGTCTACCCGGCCAGTCACGCAGGTATGTCGCATCACCTTTGAATGCAGCATAGTCCAACCTAACCTAACATGCTCGTTCAATGTCATGCATGCTGGATGATGTTTCTTGAATTAATCCAACATTTTCTAACATTGCATTACATTTCCCTTGTTGGTTGGTTATTTGCGTGATAGCTCACATCAACCCTCTCATAATGTTGGCATCACCTTCCAATGTTTGTCAAACACAAATATTGGCGTAGTCTTGAAGAAATTGCATGTCTGTTCCATGTCTCAACATCAATATATGTTCAAGGCTACCATGATAAACATAATTGTAGCATACCATGTAACTTGTAAGCAAAGCAATCTAAATAAGCGTATTGGCGAAGACATGACGGCATGGGTGGAACTTCGTGTACTTATGCTGTTGTCAATGCAACACCAATAATGTTTAAATTGGAAAGAATGGACATAAAATTAGGTTGGTAGCATCAATCATTTTGAAGGACTCCATTTTTGCATGAAGGTGCGCCAAAAAAATTGAGATATGTGAGCAGGAAATCTTTGTTTTCTGCATAAATAATTCGTATTATGCAGCTTTATGCCAGCTTTGCTAAGGTACATTATATTTTGACGTGCAATGCATGCATCATTCACATCACGCCCATTATTCAATTGAATAGACGGAGGCCTTTTCCTGTAATTTATATATATGCTACTTCACGATGCGTATACTTCCTATACTTGGTGCAGCAGAATTAGCTTACATCACAGAAATAGTGCGTACTATTTTGCTTAAGGTAGTGGAGCAGGTTACAGATTTTGTTTTTCATAACATTTTCGAGACCAAAATATACCAGCAAGCGTGTGTCTGCACTGACATGCCACTGGTGGATGGGAGGAAGGCCAGTGCACCGTTCGCTGCCACCACGGTTTCAGTTCGGGGACAGACAGCGTGGACAGACAGCGTGCCGCACGGCACCAGTTCGGGGACGGACAGCGTGCCGCACGGCACCAGTTCGGGGACGGACAGCGTGCCGCACGGCACCAGTTCGGGGACGGACAGCGTGCCGCACGGCACCAGTTCGGGGACGGACAGCGTGCCGCACGGCACCAGTTCGGGGACAGACAGCATGCTGCACGGAACCAGTTCGGGGACGGACAGCGTGCTGCACGGCACCAGTTCGGGGACGGACAGCGTGCCGCACGGCACCAGTTCGGGGACAGACAGCGTGCCGCACGGCACCAGTTCGGGGACGGACAGCGTGCCGCACGGCACCAGTTCGGGGACAGACAGCGTGGTCACAGACCAGCGTGCCGCACAGCGTGCTGCACGGCACCAGTTCGGGGACAGACAGCGTGCCGCACGGCACCAGTTCGGGGACGGACAGCGTGCCGCACGGCACCAGTTCGGGGACGGACAGCGTGCTGCACGGCACCAGTTCGGGGACGGACAGCGTGCTGCACGGCACCAGTTCGGGGACGGACAGCGTGCCGCACGGCACCAGTTCGGGGACGGACAGCGTGCCGCACGGCACCAGTTCGGGGACGGACAGCGTGCCGCACGGCACCAGTTCGGGGACGGACAGCGTGCTGCACGGCACCAGTTCGGGGACGGACAGCGTGCCGCACGGCACCAGTTCGGGGACGGACAGCGTGCCGCACGGCACCAGCAGGCTTGAATGCCAGCCGAACTAACCCGCGCCGTGCACTGATCCAGCCTCGATGGCTGGTGACCGGTGATCCTCGCAGGGGCGTCCTCGGCTGCCACACATCCCTCAGCCCTCTGCGGCTGCGACGCAGTGGAGAGGGGCCACTTTCTCAATCGGCAGCGAATGTCCTCTCACAGCGCGCGCCGCCGCCACCGCGGACGCTTTGTGTCCGTCAGATTCCAGCGGCTCGGGGAAGTGTAAATCGGAGCTGCTTACGAGCGTCGTGCGAGGAAAAGCCGGACCGCCGGCCGCACCGCTGAGTCTTGATGGTGGTGGCGCCAACGGTAGGCTCCTGGTTCGTACCACAACGGTCCGCCGGAGCCAGGCTAGCACACTTGGTCACCGTGGTGCGTATTGTTTCTTTGCGCACTGCACCTGTGCTAATATTAATTGGACAAGCGTGGAGAAGTATTAGAAGAAAAACAGACTGCTACACAGCTATTGACCTATCAAAGTGAATATGTCGATCAGCATCATAGGCCCAATCATGCAAATTATTAACAAAAGACTGGTCGGCACTGTATTCGTCCGGCTGGTACCTACTGGCCCGCCATAAGTGGCTAGGTGGCAGGTTAGGCTGTCAGCACGTGTCACCTGGAGCTCAGGGAATTCGCGACTTATCAGCCAAACGCCTCGAAGGCTTCGAATTTAACCAGGTGCTTCTAATTTTGCGATTCGCAAGATAGAGACAAATTGAAGGACAGCAAACCATCAGGCGAAAGTCATGACACTCCAATCCATCAATCAGGCGACAGAGGCCTCGCAAATCATGAACAGGGGATCACGGACAAGTGAGCAGCAGTCCGGGACGGCGGACGATGGCCCTGGTGATGGCGACCCACGGCGAGGGGACCGGCCCGGCTCACCGCCGGTGCCAGGACTGGAACGGCATCAGATAAGCGGCGGTGCGCTTGTATCTCGCCGGCCGCGGCGTTCCAATTATTTATCGACGGCGCCGTGGAATTTTAATGCGTCCCATTTTTGCGACGGGAGCGGGTCGTAATTCAATCAGTCGGAAAACCGCCACGCCGCGAGTAGGCCGCTACGAAAGCTGACTGGGAAGCAGACGGACTTCACGCGGTGGACAGGTGAGCTTCGCAGACCGACCCGCTGGCGAGGAAATCGGACAAGCTGTCTGGGAAGCCGACGGACTTCACGCGGTGGACAGGTGAGCTTCGCAGACCGACCCGCTGGCGAGGAAATCGGACAAGCTGAGAGAAGCAGAGGAATGGCGGCAGACGCCGTGAAGTCACCGTGAAGTCACCGCGCCAGACACCGTGAAGATAAAAACTAGAAGGCAAGGCACGGGGGTAGATTTTCCTCGTTGTTTGGGATCTGGAACTCCTCCCCATCATCACCTCCACACCCCAATGTGGCTAAGGTGTGCATTTCAATGCTTCGGGTTGCACATTCGCGGATCAAGCCAACTGGGTTGGGTGGGGCAAGTGTCATCGCTTTTTTGGGAGGGGGGATTAAAAAAAGAATCACCAATAAAAAAACTGGTTGGTGAATAGCCATTGGTGATGGAACTTACCCGAGAACCTTTGATGTTAAAAGCCGCTTAGTTCTTCATCACTTCCAAAGCATATTTGTTGTCATGCCAGCCTGCAATTAGCCGGTTTGATCCGCCCCTGGCAGGTAGGACTGGAGATTGCTGTGGAAGAGTGAGCGAGATCAATTTCTCCATACCATAAGCATGTCAGTAAGCGTGACAGAGGCCATCCAGCGTGTGACAGCCTTCACAGCATTGGTCGGAGCTGCGTCACGTACACCATCCCCGAGAAGATGGCCACCATGCTCAGAAGCTCCGCTGTCTATAAAGGAGGAACGAGAGCAGTTACTCCACGAAGAAATTGGGAAATCGCCAAAACCACGGCAGGCGAAGAGAATTAGACGTGGCGGACAGCTATTCCCCACCCCCTATTTATCCATTCCCAAACTTCCTCGAAAAACAATGTGTCCTCTGCTATCTCATCAGCTGCCTAAAGGAAAAGCTACATGGATTGCGTTCACCTTCGTGAAGCCTTGAGGGTTTTAGATATGATATCATATCGAGAAATTATATGTTTTGGCATCCAATTTTAGAGGGATTAGGTGGGCGGTGAACCCAACCTGGCAGCAATGTGTACTCTATAGGCTGGTAACCATCCCACTGCATGCACTGCACGAAGGTTGCTGTGAACGAAGCGTACCGCATCGCTTCTGAGTGACCTGGAAACGATGCGGTACACTACATTCACTGTACGCAGGTGGCAGTGAATGTAGTGTACCGCATCGCTTCGGAGTGACCTGGAAGCGGATTGTGCACGTCGTAGTGCAGCCAGGCAGACCGGCAAGCTGCCACCAGCTGTCTGTCAGCACGTCCTGTCAGCGCCGCAAGTGGTCGTGGCTGTATACAAAGACAACCCGTCCACCTGTGTTGTGACATTGTTCTGCTGTGATGGCAGCTTTGGAACAATAACTAGGGCCGCCTCATATGCTTCCCTCCATGACGAAGAGGACAGTAGCAAAGATCATGGTGGACACGTGCCGGACACGTTGCTGTGGTACGCAGTACGATAGCAGGGCTGCAGGCGTGGAAGCTTCCCCGCTGCTCACGGGTGGGACATTGCACAGAACACCTCACTGATAGTTCAGTTGGTCGCAGAACACCTACTGGATAGGTCAGTTGGTCGCAGAACCCCTCGATAGTTCAATTGATCGCAGAACACCTCGATAGTTCAGTTGGTCCCAGAACCCCTCGATAGTTCAATTGGTCGCAGAACACCTCGATAGTTCAGTTGATCGCAGAACCCCTCGATAGTTAAATTGGTCGCAGAACATCTCGATAGTTCAATTGATCGCAGAACCCCTCGATAGTTCAATGGGTCGCAGAACACCTCGATAGTTCAGTTGGTCGCAGAACCCCTCGATAGTTCAATTGATCCCAGAACCCCTCGATAGTTCAGTTGGTCGCAGAACCCCTCTTCGATAGTTCAGTTGGTCGCTGAACACCTCCTCGATATTTCAGTTGGTCGCAGAACACGTCCTCGTTAGCTCAGTTGGTTGGAGCGCCGGTCGGCAGTGGCCTCCAGTGTTCTGACGAGACAGCCCACTTCACGCGTTTGCATGCCGCCGCCGGCCGGGAGGATTGGCTGACAGCTGGTCTGGTATGCCGCCGCCGGCCGGGAGGATTGGCTGACAGCTGGTCTGGTATGCGCTGGGATCCGGTCGGCATCATATGACGGCCCTGCCCCGGCATATGATGACACGCTTAACCCTCGGCTCAAATTCCGTTGTTAACTGTTGGGTAGGAGTGTTGAGCTGTTCTATTGGGCAAGGGTGTTGAACTGCTCTGTTGGGTAAGGGTGTTGAACTGCTCTGCTAGGCAAGGGTGTTGAACTGTTCTGTTGGGCAAGGGTGTTGAACTGCTCTGTTGGGTAAGTGTTGAACTGTTCTGTTGGGCAAGGGTGTTGAACTGTTCTGTTGGACAAGGGTGTTGAATTGATCTGTTGGGTAATAGTGTTGAACTGTTCTGTTGGGCAAGGGTGTTGAACTGTTCTGTTGGGCAAGGGTGTTGAACTGCTCTGCTAGGCAAGGGTGCTGAACTGTTCTGTTGGCGAAGGTGTAGACTTCTATTGGGCAAGGTGTAGACTTCCGTTGTGCAAGGTGTATACTTCCGTACGACAGGTATGGCAGCCGCAATATAAAACTTATTGGAATGGTATGACGAGCCAATATTGTTAGGCCAGCTTTATAAAATATGGTTTCCTGCCGAAACATGAATAAGTAAACAATTCAGAGCACACACACCCCAATCCTCCACATACTTTTTTTCTTTCTTGACGAGCTCAAACAAGAACTTCCAATAATGTGGTTCCGGTTCAATTTTCTCACGCAAACTTGATTTGCCGTACCAAAGTGCTTTCGTTGGTTTATGCGCTGAGCCAGGGTGGCACAGTAAGTTCTGCTTAACAAGGAACCTTGCTCCATAAAGTCACTTGAGGAAATGTGCTGACTACATTTATGTGATGAAATACGGGAAATATTAGGCGTCACATGAAGCACGGATATAGTTTCTTCTTTTCCATTGCAAGGCGGTATCTCAGCTGCCTTTGGATCTATTGGCGTGTAAGAAACCTGAAGACAGTTCTACATTGGTTTGTCTCGTTCGAACCCGTTCAGAAGCAGGAGATTAAGTATTTCTTTGGACGATTCTGTCGTGTGCGGTTGTAGGTTTGGGGCCCACCAAAATTGCACCACTCAACTCTATTGCAGTTAAGTGAGCATGCTTTGTTTCAGTGGATTCTTGGCGTCAGGACGACGAACCGTTGCGCTGGCCGACACTCCGCTGCGGTCCGCTCGACACCGTACGGCTCGCCGGCCACCTTTTCACGCCGGTCGACACCCACCGGAGCTGTGCTGTATCATCTGCTCACACGTCTGCTGTGTGTCGGACGGCTACCCACCGGGGCTGTGCTGTATCATCTGCTCACACGTCTGCTGTGTGTCGGACGGCTATCCACCGGGCCTGTGCTGTGTCCTCCGCTCACACGTCTGCTGTGTGTCGGACGGCTATCCACCGGGACTGTGCTGTGTCCTCTGTCCACACGTCTGCTGTGTGTCGGACGGCTATCCACCGGAGCCTGTGCTGTATCATCTGCTCACACGTCTGCTGTGTGTCGGACGGCTATCCACCGGGACTGTGCTGTGTTCTCTGTCCACACGTCTGCTGTGTGTCGGACGGCTATCCACCGGGGCTGTGCTGTGTCATCTGCTCACACGTCTGCTAGTGTGTCGGTCGGCTATCCACCAGAAAGCCTGTTGGCTTTAGTCAGTCCAAAAGAGCGCAACAAAAATGGCTAATGTGTATAGGCAACCTGGCATATGCACCGGAAGACTGAAGAATTGAATATGTTTTCACTTAGATATAGAAGGCTGAGAGGAGATCTCATCGAGGTCTTCAAATTTGTTCATGGTCAGGAACAGGGCTATCCACCAGGGCAATGTTCTGAATTTAACAGAAATCATGCAATTAGAGGTCTTCTATGAAAATGTAAGACGGCTAATCACAGCGGGACAAGGTTAAGACAGTCTTCTCTGTCCACACAACAGGGTAGTAGGACAGCTGGAACCAGCGGCCTGTGAACAATGTGTCATCCGCAACACACTGTACATGCTTTAAAAAGTGTTGGACAACATTATCAAAAAGGGGGCTTGTTTTTCTGTATTCCAGGGAGGTCTGCTTAAGATTTGGTGGGCAACGGTTCGGTGTACAAAGTGCAACCAAAAGGGCCCTTGTGGCTGATAGTTGCACTGATCCTTTATGTCTTTATGTCTATGTCTGTGTGTCGGACGGCTATCTGGCGCGGGCCATCCGAACGCAGCCGCCGCCGCCGCCGCAGCCCAGTGGCGGGTCATCGGTTGAACTGGTCGGATTGGAACCTATAGACTACTGCCGTACCTCGCTCGCAGGTCATCGGTGGAACTGGTAGGATCGGAACCTATAGACTACTGCCGTACCTCTCTTTCTCTCTCTCTCTCTGTTGGTCGCTGTGTTTCGCTCACCGTGCCACCCGCATTCCGAGCTGCTAGCTGTGAAAAGGTACTAGGCCCTAGATCATTCAAGTTCGAGAGATTTATCCAATTCATAGAGATTAAAATTGTGGCGTATGACATCATTTCTTTCGCCTCCCTTCTCTCCAATCGGTTTGTCACGAGATATTTGTATTTCGTGTTGTATTTTGTCTCTACTACGTCTTCCCATGCAGATCTTTTCTGCGCTTCCGATTGAGACTGGATATTTTATTCAGCTAAGCATAGCCGGGCTGACATTCCCCTTCCTCACTCAAGAAAGTGCTCAATCTGACCCAAAGGGTTTCAACCGAAAGTCGTGCCACGTATTCAGTATTGCTGCAGCCTACAGGAAGCTCACGCCAGATAGCGGGGACCTCGGGGGATTCCTACCGATTCCTTGCGGTGAAGTTCAGTCGGCCCGGCAAGCCATCCCTTTTCCGCATCCGCCGGCCACGTCCGCTGGGTGCGGAACACGGCTCAGATAGCGGTGACATGAGGCTCACGTGGCGGCGGATGCAGTGTTGACGTTACCCTGCTGATTGCCGGGGCGTGACGTCATCCACAACATGGAACACATGGCACGCCGGCACGCTGCGCGCGGATGTAGGCCGCGCAGATTGTGAACAACACGACGTCGACGCCTGGTCACCGGGCTGGACCTGTTCTTCGTGATGCGGACTAGTTTTTCTGTCGGCAGATGCTGGCGCTTCGTCTGATGAGGTGTGCTGCTACGGTCCGCTCGGGTGTTACCGGTTGTTAACGGGAGACAATGTGATGTGCCGTTATTTGCCATCACCAGAGAACATGAGATATTGTTCTCCGTCACCCTCAGCAGCTGTGAGACATGAGTGACTGTCAGACCCAGGAGGAATCCGACAGGTGACCCTGAGGTAGGTCGCCCTGAAAAATCGTGAGAAGCTGCATACCCGGTCAGTCGAAGCCGGGTCGCAGATAATTTGCGATCATCCAAAGTCTCCATGAGAAACGGTTTTCTGTCACCCTCCGCAGCTGTAAAATATGACTATCCGTGGCGCCCAGCAGTTGGCTCTAGAAGTCGCGAGATGCTGCTTACTCGGTCGTCTACTGCGGCTCCCCTAGGAGGGCATGGCAGCAATTACGAGAGATGCCAAGCACGAAGAGTCTACCCGCCGTGCACGCACGAAAAGTCCATGTGCTTGTGCACGACTCGACCCAGCCCGATTGAGCTCGAATTGACCGTCATGAATTTGGAACTTCAATAACTTGTTTTTTGGGTGCAGCGTTTGAGGTCTTAGTTTCTCACTCAGACTTAGGCCTGCTCCTCGGCACACCACACTTCACCACCACTCGCCACAGCACTCACAGCATCGTCCACAGTTGGCAGCGCCGACACGCGCACACTGCACCGTCCATTAACACATTCAGTGCACTCGGCGCTGCTGGTTCACACAGCACTCACAGCATCGTCCACAGTTGGCAGCGCCGACACGCGCACACTGCACCGTCCATTAACACATTCAGTGCACTCGGCGCTGCTGGTTCACACGCCACCGCACGCCAACATCAGCCGGAGAAACACTCTTTCCCCGCCCGACTGCATACCGGCCGATAGGTGATGTACAGCCTGCGACGGGCTGTATTCCGCCACCGACCCCGACTGCCCCAAAGTGTGCATTCGGGTGGGAAGTGTGCCGGTATGCGGTAACACAGTGTGTGCCACACACTACCTCACGGCTTCACAAAGCACGTCAACCCTCCCATCTCTTCCACTCCACCTACCCAAGCCACGCCCACCTCGCGGCGTAGCTACACAGCCAAGCTTTCCTCACCCCCAAGCCCCACCGCCGGGTCGTCGCTCCCTCGTTCTGACCGCCCTGTCACCCCACCGGCGGCCGGCTCCAAAGAACACATTTTCTGGATTCAAACTCAAGGTGGAACACATTTTCGGGATTCATTCTCAAGGTGGAACACATTTTCGGGATTCGGATTCAAGCTGGAACAGTATTTCAGATTGCATGTTAAGAGCCTCAGATGGCCAACTCAGAAATGGGGCGCAGCCATGCTCATCGTTAGCAACATCCATCTTCGTTGAGTCAAGTTATATTATCCTCTAAATTGCATAGAAGTCGGCCTCAAAATCACCCATTGCCAAACCGCTGTCACATCACTTTACATCTCGCCGTCAGCTGCAAACCACACACCGCACGAGCTGAATGCTTTGCTTCTTCAGGCTCCTCAAGCAGTCCTCATCATGTGAGACTTTAGCGCCCGTCACCACGCCTGGGGAAGCGGCCAAGTCGGCACTAGAAGTCGTGAAAATTAATCAGTTCATCTCAAATCAGTGCTCAAGTGCTCCTAAACACCGGGACCACCACCCGCCACAACACGGCCTTTGGAGGCTCGGACTCTTGCATAGATTTAAGAGCTACTCTCAGCAACTAAGCTCCCTATTTGACTGACCAATTTCGGACGACCTCGGGCTGAAGGACCACTACTCAATCACAATTAGACTCAGCACGGACGCTATCAACCACACCAAATTATACACACCATCTTGGAACTTGAGAAGAGCGGATTTGATTAAATTTAAGGATCAGGTGGACCTCAATCATTCCAGGTCACAAGACTGTAGCACCGAAGCAATGAGCAGGGTCATCAGCTCGGCAGCACAAGACTCCGTTCCAAAAAGTAAAATACCCGGAAAAGGGTATCAGCGCGGTGGACCCAGTAATGTCAAAGGGCACCCGCCGCCAGGCGCCGCGCCCACAAACAGTGCACAAGCTGCATGTGCGAAGCACACCTGCTGGCACACAGACAGTTCCAAATATACTGCTGGCATACGATATGTTGGCACACAGACAGTTCCAAATATACTGCTGGCATACGATTCGAACCGCGTGACAAACCTTCTGGCAAAACCTCGCGTCACAATTAAATAGGTTCATCCCTACCAGTAGAATATGGAACCTGATGAAGCGCTTCAACTTGAAGCGGCTGCTACCAGGCCCCGTCCCCCAGCTGACGGTGAACGGGCAGCACACTACTGACTCACGATAAGGCATAGACCACTTTAAGATTCATTATGCAAATGTCGCAGGAAACAACACGTACGACGCCACTATAGCATCTCTCTCGACACACTCGCCGTCAATACGGTATAATTTCAACTCCGATAGCACTGAAAACTATAATAAATCATTCACTGTTCACAAATTGAACCGTGACATCAGCTAGTGCCGAAGCACGTCGGCTGGTCCGGCCGACATTCATTACCAGATTGTTGTCTCAAACAGGTCAGCAAAAATTCCCTCACGTACTTATTAGCGACTATCAACGATTTGTACCTGAAGGACACCTTTCTTGCCACATGTCAGGAAAGTGTCGTCATCCCATTACTGAAGGCGCAAATATAGCATTCGATTTGGAAGGGATGTAGACTAGATCACAACACGGATTGGATATTTGTACGGATATCCACTTGATATGGATAACGGAGCAGATCGGATAGAGTTAGGTGAAGATACACGGATACGGATTAGATAAAGGATTCATTCTCCAACTATTGTCGTGGGGAGGAAAATTTAATACATATAAACACATTTCTTTGTGTTTTCCAACCACAACTTAACACCATAAAATGTTGCGAGCGGCAGATGCTGAGTTCTTTAATTGCCTACCAAAATATGTGATGCCACTAATTAACAACTGCATTACCATACTATTTATCACAGGCACCCTTAGGTAGTGTCAAACACATTCAGAAGTAGTTTAAGCTGGATTCATTCCATTGTTCTGTCAATTTCCAGACATAATCATACTTGTATGAACTCTAGATAACTAGATAGATATAAATGAGCTTGTGGATATACTATCTATCATCATATTCAGCAGCCCACTTACCCCACATGTAGCTTCATTCTTACCCAGGTACGTAGATGCCTACATATCCATTATGTATAGGTACCAGGAACGGATACAAGGGGCACTGGGGGCAAGTTTCCCCTCCCCACCATGGAAGGTGGTGCCCCTCCGGTCTGGAAAAGGTGGCCTTCCGGGAGGGCTCGAGTGCACCCTACCTCGTCGGATCTTTCAGCCAGAGGCGCCCCTCGGAGAGTAAAAGATGCCCCTGTAATGTGTTCGAGTACACCCCCTTGAATTTTGTTTTCGTTCAGAGACACCCCTGCAGATACAAAATGCCCCCTATGGCAATTCATGGATCCGTCCCTGATAGGTAGGGAAGACTGGGTCTATTTGATACACGGGATAGTTGATAGTGATACAGCAGCACTTTCTCGAAAAGTATCAAGCCGGTTGCCATGGCTACCACACATGTTGCTACTGGCACCCTCTTCTCTCGGCAAAAACAAGCGCAAGTCCGTTCGACCCGCGGCTGCGGAATCATGAAGATGTGGCACATTTTTGAAGCGAAAGCATAATTTTAATGTCTTTGCTTCGCCCTTAATTTCTAATTTTTTGCACAATTGCTAACTTTTTAGGTGTCTGTTGTCATGACCATAGCCTCTCAGCTTCGCGACAGTGAAATGCTTTTATCGTTTGCCGCTACACTATACTAGCAAGGTTGCATAACATGTTGCAGCCTGCACCATAAAGCCTGCGGGGTAATTTGATACAGCCTGCATCAAATTAATCAGCATTGATCAACATCAGCCTGAATAAACGCTTTGTCGACAGGTAATGAAATAAAATAACCACATAATTGTCTAATTTTCTTATTTTTTTTTTTTTTTTTTTTTTTTTTTTTTTTTTTTTTTTTTTTTTTTTTTTTTTTTTTTTTTTTTTTTTTTTTTTTTTTTTTTTTTTTTTTTTTTTTTTTTTTTTTTTTTTTTTTTTTTTTTTTTTTTTTTTTTTTTTTTTTTTCTTTTTTTTTTTAATTTTTTTTTTTTTTTTTTTTTTTTTTTTTTTTTTTTTTTTTTTTTGTTTTTTTTTTTAAATTTTTTTTTTTTTTTCATCCTTTTTTTTTTTTTTTTTTTTTTTGGGGAACCCCCGGCGGAACGAAAGGTATTTGCTACAATGGTTTCAAGGTATTCTTGTCCAATGCTTCTACGGGAATTTGTCACCTGACGGAAAACAATGAACAAAGGAAATTGTGCAGCTACGGAATGAACGCTTGCGCATTCCATAAATGGCATAAACCATGAGCTATCGTCAGCCAGGGCTCAAACAAGCTTTTTACTGAAAGCATGGAATATGGATCTGCCAGATAGCGTAAACTAATGCCATCTACACGTATGAATAATATATTTTATTAAGCTTACAATGTATCAACTTACCCCATCGTTAGCAACAACTTACCCCTAGAGCAGGGTAAGTTGATGAACCCGTAGTTGCGTGATGTTTTGCTCTGTGGTGGAAAGCCCAGAGGATGACACGAAAAAAATATCGGGGATGATACTTGAAGGTTTAGGCTTGGTGTAAGTGTAGCTATCTCCTCGCTACCCTTCCAAAGTGATGAGTTATTTCGAATGTCGCTAAAATTGTATCAACTAGATCCGGTCTCTCCGACTTAATGACACACCCTAATCCCACCTTATGAATAGTGGGCCAAATAGAACCATTAACTCAGGATCAGATTACAGAATGCAGTGAGCAGCACGTGGTATGCATTACAATTGTTGTTCAATTTCTGCCTGCTCTGGCCATTTAAAGTGAACCCATAAAATACTACAGCAAGCATCCAGAAATAATTTATGTTTGTAGAGTATGTTTTTGCATTCCTAATTTTTTTTTACATCGGGAGATTCCGCTGCCATATTAGAGAAACTCCCCAAATTGTGTCTCGAGACTTCTTCAACAACAATTTTCCGTGAGGCCCATGAACAATTACAAAACGACCAAACATCCAAGTCAACAACTGCGAATTTCCACCATTGTTTGACTAAAGCAAATGCTGTGACTGGAACAGACTACAGTACCACCAAGCACAGGTAGGAGTACAGAGTCTGCAACAGCTAGGAGCTGTCTATGCATTTAAGCAATTAGAAGAACTTAACTCTGAGGTTAATGGAAGGTATACAGGATGGAGCTAAGTTCTTTTCATTATTTGGATAATTCCTATAGATAGGAGTTGTCTTGTCTGTAACATATATGTTACAGACTCCGTGCTGCTACACCTGATGGCCTCACTCCAGTCAAACAAAGGCGGAAATTGGGCAGTTCTTGGCGTAGTGAACTTCACGGTTTGGGCGTTTTATAATTTTTCATGGGATTATTTGGATGTGGGATATGGGATATGGGCACATTTCCATAATTTCACAAATGAATGCGAACTATTGTGTGAAACATGCCTCGGTGTACATCAAAAATAAAATTACATGTCGACTTTTTATGGTACAATGTACACCAGTTCAACTTTTTTTTTTATAAATCAAGCGAAGGCCGTATACCCTGCGCTTGATATGAAAACAAAGTGCGATATATGGCGATATCTGCCAGAGGCTTTCCTCATTTCAGGCCAGCGATAGAACAGTTTCAAATTTGAGATGTAAATCGGAACGTAAGTTTTCACTAATTACTTGTGACCAATGAATTATTTAGTGGCAGTTTTTCAATTATGCAATTTTATAGTACATGAGAAATTCATTTTGTACGAAAATAATACTAGAACTGTATCCTCCAGCTTCACTTAGGTGAGGCACTGCCTTAAGTGCCTTAATGGGCGAATCGCCCCAGGTGAAGATGGATATGTTTTATATTTTATGTCAAAGCTGATATTACAATTATCTTACTTGATTCCTTAGTAGTTGTCTTATTTCTTATATGCATTGTTCATGCTCATGCACCAAGCTAGTATAGGCTAGAGGACTGCCCAGTCTGAGCATGTGATCTGAAGTGAAATTTGCATGCGTTAGTGCTGATAATGAAAACTGTAATCCACACATCACACCAGATATTAATTTAGTTTTTTCTTCGTCTTGTTCGCTATTAAGTTGCATAGTGTTGTTAGTTTACATGTTATTTATTACTGCATCCAATTGGATTGAACTATTTACCTTTTTGCAAATGGATTGGACAACGGATGGATATGTCTACCCGACACGGATATGCATGCGGATTGGATCGGTTCATACGGATACGGATTGGACCGGATTTGAAAATGTCAATCCGTGTTATGCTCTGGCATAGACCTATCTCACCTACTAGCAGCACTAGTAGGCTGGTCAAGTGGACGATCAGCACACGACTGCGACATTGCCTGGAACACTGCAGCCTGCTCGACTCCTCTCAGTGCGACTTCCAGCGTCAAAAATCAACCGCAGACAATCTCAGTCGGCTACTGCACGACATGAAACGTGGTCTACACGACAAACACACAACAATAGCTACATGCTTAGACGTAACTGCCGCATTTGACCGAGTAAACAAGTCCGCACTGCGGCACCGACACATAGCATCCGTAAGCAAGGCCTACGCGGGCGCATGGCACACTACATTCAGAACTTCCTCAAAGAAAGGACCCTAAAGGTCAAATGTGCCGGCGTCACATCAAGCACCACATCTCAGTATCAGGGCCTGGCACAGGGGAGCGTGCTCTCACCGAGCTTCTTCCCTATCATGATGAATAAACGATGTTGCGCAGAATCCTTTGTGGAAGCATATTCTTGCGTCCAAATTCAGAAAGACCGCAAGCATTTTATAAACGTCTGACGAACAATTCGGTACGCTGCATTGAAGTTTGAAATATGTACATTATACATCGTATTGACCACTGAAGCACGTGTTCAGATAATAGTGTAGCCGATTCGGTTGATGGCACATTCACTTGCAATAACCTTTTGCTGAAATTGCATTCCTGCCGAATCAACAGAATGCACCCCCGAATATGGTGTATGTATCTGAAGCTCCAACACACCATGTCGTATTGGTGCATGGTGGTGGTGTATTGGTGAACATTGTGTACGTACTTGAAGCCCCAACCCGTATTGGTGTATGGCAGTGGTGATGTATTGGTGTATATGGTGTATGTATCCGAAGCTTGAACACATCATGCCGTATAGGTGCATGGCGGTGTTAGTGTATTGGTGTATATGGTGTATGTATCTGAAGCTCCAATGCACTATGCCATATTACCAAAATGGGTTGTGCTGCCGAAATAGTGCAGCATTTCCTCCGGAACAGGACGCCAAACGGTGAGGCATTTCCTCCGAAACAGGACGCGAAATTGTGCGGCATCACCAGCCGCCCGCTTTTCATACCAACCACCTCAGCCAATGCGGAGCCAACGCGGGCGCAGGCAAAGCGGCCCGTTGTGAGCTGACGTCGGCGCTGCTGCACGATCTGCACCCATGGCCAAGGCCGGAAGTCGAAGATAAACAAGCGGCCGGCGAGGGTGGCCGACGATAGGCAGCCGTGTCGGGCCAGACCTCCACCGCACACGTGTCCGGACCATCTCATCAGCCGGCCTGACTGCTCTGGTAGGTAGGTGTCCAATGGGGGGAGGGGGGGCGACGATGGTCAGCCGTGTCGGTCCAGACCTCCACCGCACTCGGTGTCAGGCCAGGTCTCATCAGCCGGCCTCAGACCCAGCATCAGATCCAGTGTCAGAGTCGGTGTACACGACCCTGGGTCAGGCAGGTGTCCGACGATAGCCCGGTGTCAGGCCAGACCTCCACCGAGCCCGGTGTCCGGACCAGTGTCAGATCCAGTGTCGGAATCGGTGGCAGACCCGGTGTCAGACCCAGCGTCAGACCCGGTGTCAGACCCGGTATCAGACCTGGTGCCAGACCCGGTGTCAGACCCAGTGTCAGACCCGATGTCAGACCCGGTGTCAGAGTCGGTGTCAGACCCGGTGTCAGACCCAGTGTCAGACCCGGTGTCAGACCCAGTGTCAGATCCGATGTCTGACCCGGTGTCAGAGTCGCTGTCAGACCCGGTGTCAGATCCGGTGTCAGAGTCGCTGTCAAACCCGGTGTCAGAGTCGCTGTCAAACCCGGTGTCAAATCCAGTGTCAGAGTCGCTGTCAGACCCGGTGTCAGACCCGGTGTCAGACCCAGCGTCAGACCCAGCGTCAGACCCGGTGTCAGACCTGGTGTCAGACCCGCGCGGCCTCGTGCCGCCCGGTGGGGCCATTTGATGTGACCCGGTCTGATGGAGGCAATAGTTCAGCATTACAGATGGCAAATACTGGCAGCTTTGGGACCGAAGCTCGGGACCGGCCAACTTGGTGTGACGAAACCTGGTTGGGCCCGGTCAAAATATAGGGCATTGAAATATATTTTGCAGCAAAAGTGTAGTACTGTTGGCATTGTCTATTTAATTTAGAACAAACATGCAGTTCACATCAATCTGGATATGGACTCAATCTGACCATGGACTATGGATTGCAGAGGATGCTACCTGAAGCTGACAAGCTGACCATGGACTATGGACTGTAGAGGATGCTACCTGAAGCTGACAAACTGACCATGGACTATGGACTGTAGAGGATGCTACCTGAAGCTGACAAGCTGACCATGGACTATGGACTGTAGATGATGCTACCTGAAGCTAACAAACTGACCATGGACTATGGACTGTAGAGGATGCTACCTGAAGCTGACAAGCTGACCATGGACTATGGACTGTAGATGATGCTACCTGAAGCTGACAAGCTGACCATTGACTATGGATTGCAGAGGATGCTGACTGAAGTTGGAAAAATGGAGATTATTGGGTTTTGAATATATATATATATATATATATATATATATATATATATATATATATATATATATATGTAGTGAAATGACCGATCGGTTGAAAGACTGGCATATATCCCAAAGGACGGTCAAAAAGTCCGCCGGTGGTTACCGGGCTATCGGTCCTTACACTTGCCAGCTCTGTTGAGCACCACACTGCCGAATGTGTGTAAGACGTATGTGTGTGTGTGTGTGTGTGCGTGTGTGTGTGTAAATGAGCCGGCCGGCTTGCAACAGCTGCACGTCAGGAGTAAAACCCGGTCGCGATCGGACGATTTCTTAACATGGGGGCAGGCATTAGGCAAAACGGCAGAATGCACTGTCCGTAGCAGCATTCTGCAGTGTTCGGTGATAATTTGCATTCGGACTCCCGACTGCGTCCCCCAGCATCTCTGGAAGGCATCACATCATCTCAGGCTTACAGATGTGCTGTTTGTGAATTCTTTGCTGCACGATTGTAATGCAGAAAGCAACGTAAAACAATCACTTGGAAGGCGAAAACATGTTGGTCCCATAAAACAAAATATGAAGGAAAAATATCGTGGTTCTTCCGAATGTCCTATATTTGGGATTTATTGTCATTCTTGCAGTATTTATAATGCTGCTGCTCAACCTCACTAGAACTTGCAAACATGGAGTTACCTATCTGGAATATATATTAGATGGAGTTATTTTATTTTTAGCCTTTTTATTGACATCTACTCATCATTGACTCTTGCTTGCCTGTCTTTGAGGCTCTCTCTCTCTCTCTCTCTCTCTCTCTCTCTCTCTCTCTCTATCTCTATCTCTATCTCTCTCTCTCTCTCTCTCTCTCTCTCTCTCTCTCTCTCTCTCTCTCTCTCTCTCTCTCTCTCTCTCTCTCTCTCTCTCTCTCTCTCTCTCTCTCTCTCTCTCTCTCTCTCTCTCTCTCTCTCTCTCTCTCTCGCCCCTTCGCTGCCTTCTATCATTCTTACCCTTCTGTGCGTCGTGTTTAATGTGAGCGAGGCGCAGCCAAGGGATGGCGTTCATACCCACGATTCGTTCATAACCCACGATCGCCATCACTACAACCTTCGTGCATGTGTTGCGCAAATGCGGTGCACGTGCACTACCTTGCGCATTCGGCGCATTCGGCATACTTTGTGCGATTCTGCGGTTTATGCTAAGCCCCATACGTTTTGCTAATTGTTGTCATGTGATAATCTTGTGCTATATTTAACGTCTTGGAATGCTTCTGATGTCGGTTCGCTGGGGAAATTCGATGAATTTGCTTCGAAGAGTGATTTTCTTCTTCGCACATCTTCTGGTGGAAAAAATCGGGATAATCCGTTCATTTTTATGCACAACATTTGTTTCTTTAAATATGCTCCCAGGTTGGCTACCGCACCGGGGTGGTGGTTCGCTGTTTATTACTTGGACCCATTGCGTTTTTTTCGTCAAATTATGTGTTTTAGGGCGCCAGCGCATTTGTGTGAAGGCACCGTCACGTTTTTGAGACCATAGCGCTTTCTGGAGGTGTGTTGCATTTTTGTAGACCGCAGTGTTTTTTTTCAGGGACCGGCGCGTTTACGAAGGTCACGATGTGTTTATTTAGTGCCCGGCGCGCTTCTTTTCTTTGCTAGAACTATGACGCTTTTGCGGGGCCCAGACTGTCTTTGCGGCCCTTATGCTGTCTTTATGGTCCCGGTGTGCGTTGAGGGTCGCCGTTGTAACTTAGAGGGCTCTCGGTGTGTTTATTTAGGGTCCAGCGCAGATGCTAAGCCACTGTCGCTTTTGTGAGACACCGTGCGCTTTCGAGTACCTCGGTGCGTTTTCGGCCTACCGGAGTGCTTTTATGACCCCGTTTTATTTATTTGAGGCCCTGATGTAAACTGTTCGTACCCCAGCGGGATTTTGGGGGCTTCGGTGCGAGTTCTTAGGGTCCCGACACGATTTTTTTGGGGCCCAGGCGGATGCTTCAGGGGACCCGACACGAGATTTCTGGGCTCGAAGCCATTTTTTCGGGACCTCTTCTGAATTTGTCCAAGTTCGGGTGGCTTTTCCGGGTCCCGATGTGATTTTTTTTCGGGACCCGACGCCATATCAGTGCGCTCCTTCGTGATTTATCCGGTACCGGTATGTTTTTCCGGGCCCTCCGCGATTCTTGGAGACCTTTGGTGGTGATTTTAGGGCTCCAGAGCAATTTTTCGAGCCCAAGCATTATTCTTTTTCATGGTCCCTGCTTATTTTAGGGGGCCCGCCTTATTTCCTTCGGGTCCAGTTGCAATTTTTTAGGGTGATGCTGTGCCCAGGCGCGAATTTTCTGGGCCCCGACGCCGGTGGTCGGAGTGCAGCATGACGTCATCTGTGACGGGGAGGTGCGCGCAGTGTGTAGATGGCTTGTCAGCCGCTGGGCGAGTTCGTGCCTGTCTGGGGCGCAGCATGACCGCTGGGCAGGTTGGTGCCTGTCTGGGGTGCAGCATGGCGTCAGCTGTGATCGTCCGTCGGAAGTCTGATGTCTCATGGCACGGGGCGCAACCAGCAAGACCGACAATAGCATAGCCATGGCTATCACAGTAATACGCGCACCGGGCGGTCTCTGACATAAAGCGTACCGGAGAACGCGGGGCGGATTTCTCCCCTCTCTTAAGATCTTGGGACCTACTGAAGCTAGAACCACAACATTTTGGAGGGGAGATTACGGCTGTAGTGACCCTCTGTTGTATAAATTCGATGACACTAGGTCAATCCACTCAGGGTTTATGAGGTTGGCCGATCGACGGGCATCGCACCGAGGAAACCTGTGGCCTTGAACCCTAGGGGGTGGCCCGCGGACAGTTGGACGACTGCACCCATGCAGTGCTTACCAACAGATTTAAAATTTCCTTCTGCACAGGATGCGCTTGTCAAATTGCAACAAAGTCGCAATATCTCACTACAATATCCTTGCGCGTTCACGAGATATCGTCGAAAAACGGGAGGGGTGAGCAGATTCCACTCCCCTTCCCGTGCGCGTGTCAGCACATCCGTATGACACTTCGTATCTTCTGTGCTTTCTAGCGACTCAGAACAGTCGCAGAAATGAGTTGCTTTGATAGACCAATAATTTTCGGGGTTTTCTTAGCTTGCTTATTCGATATCCATCACAATATAAATATCAGTGAACTGGTCCCAGAGACAGTGCACTGAGGAGCGGCTACGTCAAAGCTAAATATCAGTGAACTGACCCCAGAGACATCAGTGCACTGAGGAGCGGCTACGTCTAAGCTAAATATAAAAGCGGGAGGCTAGGATATTTTCCTGTTCCCATGCATTTCGAGTGCAAAGCGCCACATGAGCATTACTGAGTTGTCACAAAGTAACGTGGAACCGTGGCGAAACAGATCGATGGCGGCGCATCCTGGTCAGGAGATTGCAATTCTGTGACTCCGGGCACAACTCAGCCGCTGTCTCAAGGCACCTATCTCTTGTCTTTTTGTGGTTCTTTTTCGTCGGTTTCTTTTTTCTTTGCTATCCCATGTATTCTCTTTTTCTTTAATCAGCGATCAACAGCAAAGCAGACCAGTCTTAAATGTGGTCAGATTAAAGCAGTCAGTCTTAAACCTGTCAGCTTAAATCAATCAGTCTTAAATCAGCCGTAAGCACGACTGATAAAAAGCTGAGTTCTCCGCTGCTTGTTCTTCAGGCTCCATATTGAGTACCGATGGCTATTTAAGAATTGACACCTGACTACATGGGTGTAGAGTTCCCTAAGACATGTATGGCAGCCGCCTCACCATGATATGTGTGGCAACATACACAGTGCACCACCATAGGCTACGTCTGCAGTAAATAGTCATGGGCTTTTGACACTCAAATGCATAAAAGAACCAACAAGCATGCTTCGTTATTTGTTAATGGATGGATTGTTGAAGCCATTATTGCTGCGGCTACCGAAGTTCCAAATATTGTCCAGTGTGTGCTGGTTTTTTTCTTCTATTAATTTCATCTGCCCATTATTTCCTTGGCTCGTGCATCGTAAGCACATCCCCTAGCCTCAAACAAGCAGATGAAATGGTCCGCTGATCTCGGGAATCACGCAGAGGGCACCGCTGTGCATCACCCAGCGAGGCGGAAATAGCTGACCGGTGAGTCGACTGCTTTGCTGGCGGGGCCCCATCCTGTTCCACCCCCTGTCGCCGGGTAATTGCGCTTCACTGTAACCACGCTTGCAAATGTCCGTAATGGCCGGCGGCGGGGCGCACAAGTCCACGTGGCGACCACCGGCACCAGGTCACTTAGCGGGAACTCGTGTCGTGTCGAAACGGCGCGGCTTTGTCGCCTCTGCTAGTCGCCCGGCGTAGAGTCGCCCGGCCTGGTGTGGCCGGTGTGTGGACGGCCCGCCTGAGCTGCGCTGTAGAATGGCACGTCCGTCCGGCCACAGGTGTGCCCTTTATGTGCCATTGGTGGCGACCGAGTGGTTTCCTTGGGACTGATTGGCTGATTGCTGGCCACCGACCACAGACCACTGACGTCCGGCGGCGTGGCGACGATGGCTCAGATGGGGAGCGACTCCTCCCCCCCTCCCCTCTGGCCACTGGCAGCAGGGGAGTGCTTCCGCACATTGCGGAACAGCTGGAGAAGACTACAGAGGAATCTGAAGACTGTCCGACTCACAGAACTGGCAGCTACCAAGCGAAGCTCACAGAACTGGCAGCTACCAAGCGAAGCTCACAGAACTGGCAGCTACCAAGCGAAGCTCACATAACTGGCAGCTACCAAGTGAAGCTCACAGGACTGGCAACTACCAAGAGAAGCTCACAAAACTGACAGCTACCAAGAGAAGCTCATAGAACTTGCAGCCAAAGAGCGATACTCATAGAACTGTCATCCACCAATCGAGACTGGCACAACCGGCAGTCACCCAGCTGTCATTGACTTTGGTGGTTATCAAGCCCAAATTCGACGTCCAAAACCGATGCTCCCCAGAAATAACTCCGCTTACCACTGGCGTGGAAATGTTAAAACAGGGCTCAGTACCGGGCTGGAATTCGAGCATACCTAAACAGTTTGCCGACTAATTCAATCGTGAGTTTCAGTGAGATTCCATCGCTATTTATATCTCACTGAGTGACATGGAGACACTTAAAATACCACTGTACCTGGGGAGCTGACTGTCGCCTGTTGCAACTGACAGACAGACAGACATCCAACTGACAGACTTTTAGAGCTCCGAGAACCTTGCAAGGCGTAAACGATCTGCAACAAGCCTGAGGGCCTCGATATATGATTGTACACGCGTGCCGAAAAGTGCAGCAGTTTACATCGCAATTTCTCGTACATGCTTCACCAACTGCCTTGAAGCATGTAAATCGCACGCAATTTTCTGCTCCACTACGTCTCCGTTTCGTTGTTTATCAGATAGCGCGCCGCCGTGGCCGTGAGTATGCAGTTAGAGCACCAGACCACTAGTGCAGTGCGCGTTCACACACACCCCCACCCCCACGTGCCACGCGCGCGGCCGGCCGGCCTGGGTGCTGGCGGACGGACGAGTCGGCGTTAGTGGAGCGCTTTGCCGGCCCGCCGAGTACAGACAGGGTGGCTGTCGTGGGTGTTTTCGGAGCCGAGCGGACCGTCACGACGACTGATGGAGCCGTTTTGGCCGCTGTTTTCACAGCTGGACAACTCTGCTCCTCCAGCTCAGCGGCGCCGTTTGAATCCGGGCCGCTTCACGACGCCTGACAGTAATTTGAACTGTGCCACAAGTGGCTCTTAGACACGGCTATCCTGCTCTGACACAGGCTGCCTCCGAAGTTCCGGCATTCGTGTCTCTCTTCTTTGTACTGCGGAGTAGCCTGAACATTGAAGGCCTGAAATGTGTGTGTGTGTGTGTGTGTGTGTATGCGTGTGTGTGTGTGTGTGTGTGTGTGCGTGTGTGTGTGTCCGTGTGTGTGTGTGTGTGTGTGTGTGTGTGCGTGCGTGTGTGTGTGTGTGTGTGAAAGTATTTGCGCAAACATAATTGGAAAACGTCAGGTCACCTACCCATCTACTGTTTTACTGTGACGGAAATCGTGAAATCCAGAACCATGGGAGCCCAGCGACAGGTAATCAGGTTGAAACCGACATTTTCAAAGGAAGAAAATGTATTTTGAAAATAGGCGCACCATGCCGAATCTCTTGTTCGAGAAAAAACAATTGGATGTCCAATGCTGAAATAATTTTACAAGTTTGCTTATGGTTGACAAAAATCTGTAAAAAGACTAACAACATATTGATGGTAAGCTTTGCTCAAGTTCGTGTTCTATTTTGAGACACCGAAATAGCATTTGGCACTTCCGGACCAGCATAGCCAACCTATTATTCACGCACTGAAAAACGAGCCACGGCGAGTGACCAATTTCATAGATGTTCGCACGTGTTGCATTCATGTTAAGAGCAGGGGCATTTATTTCTGAAAATTATTGGGAGGGGGCAGAGTACATGGAGGCAATGGGCGGGCCCAAATGGATGGGGGCACACTCCATAGGGTCCCATGTTAAAAGTTGGAATTATTGGGGGGGGCAAAGGCAATATTGTGGGGTCACTTGCCCAATCAAAAGCTTAAGAAACAACACCCATGACTAGGAGGTTTATAATGACTTGGTTTATAGTATGACTTGGCGATACATCCATTGAAAAGAAAGGAGCGCGCGGGCGGCTTCCCGCCGCCGCACCAGCAGCTTTACCAGCTGATGCTCTGGCATCTGCCCGCTCCCCTCCCCAGACACACATCGCGTGTCCGACTTTGGCCTCCTGGGCGTCGGGCCGCCATCTAGAGGATTAATCAACACAAAATCCCTGTAACGGCACATAGTTCGACACGGGACACCCTTCCGCTCAGCTCCGGAACTCCCGTCTCCGGTCCCAACACGTGCTCTGCGAGATGGCTGCCGACAAGGTCACCCGCTCACCCCACCCTAAAAAAGCATTCGGGAATCCTCCAGCTGTGGCGGAAATGGCGCTCCTCAGATTATACGTCGCGCCTCAGATTATACCTGGAATCCGCGGGCCAAATATCCTCGGTGCTCTCAGCTCGTGCCTCAGAAACTGGGCGGTTGGCAGCTTCTGTCGGTGCGAGAGACAGTGGCTAGGACTAGTAACTAGGAGGTATTCATGGGTCAGTCTACCCCACCTCCTTAGCGGTTAAAACTTGTGTTTTTGTTGACAGATGACATCACTCGCTCGGCCTGAACTGGAGCGTGATGAACGTGTGATAAGATGTGCGCCGTTGCTCCCTCTTCCTATAAAGTCCATGGCTTCCATACTGTTCTCGCTGTGCAGGGTAGACATTGCGGTTGCGTTGAGCAGACCCTTCTGGCCGTGCAGACCACACCAGCCTGGCCATTTCGAGCCAGTTCGTCGGGCCACGTCGAGTCAAGAACCGCACGGTTGCGTTGAGTCAGGACTCGTCCGGTCAGTTTGACTCCCCCTCGTCATGTGGAGCCGACCCAAGCCGCAGACCAGCCTGTCCGGTCATTTTGACTCCCCCTCGTCATGTGGAGCCGACCCAAGCCGCAGACCAGCCTGTCCGGTCATTTTGACTCCCCCTCGTCATGTGGAGCCGACCCAAGCCGCAGACCAGCCTGTCCGGTCATTTTGACTCCCCCTCGTCATGTGGAGCCGACCCAAGCCGCAGACTAGCCTGCCCGGTTGGATGCAGCTCCCCTCGAGCCGACCCATGTCGCGGACCGTGCAGCTCTCCTCGAGCCGACCCGTGTCGCGGACCGGCCTGTCCGGTTGGGTGCAGCTCCCCTCGAGCCGACCCGTGTCGCGGACCGGCCCATCCGGTTGGGTGCAGTTCCCCTCGAGCCGACTAATTGGCCAGGCGTCTCACCAGCCCGCTCGTTAGCGTCTCACCGATACACTCAGATCACGCGGGCCCTCCGCACGTCATGCCAGTTACCCAGTGTACATGGGCCACGGCAATTCGAATTTCCACGTTAAACAGGGCAGCGTCGAATTTGCCGTCCCAAGAAAACGCTGTCGAATGATAAATGAATTCGAATGCAGCGCGGGCTGAAATCCTTCTCCCAGGAAGGATTTAGGTAA
Source organism: Ashinkailepas kermadecensis (assembly GCA_034440615.1). Lineage (NCBI taxonomy): Eukaryota > Metazoa > Arthropoda > Thecostraca > Neolepadidae > Ashinkailepas > Ashinkailepas kermadecensis. The sequence goes on along the minus strand of JAOTOM010002993.1, from coordinate 19,721 downwards.
TGGAAACGAATTTCATTTTGATTCAGGCAAAGCACAAGATCGCGACACATCTCCGTGTCGCGTTTTTTCGTATTGTTTCTGTTATTACCTACTTCCTTATGGCAAAAGAAAATGATTGGAGAGAAGATGGAGATCAAGTGATTCTGGGGCTGGTGCGAGTTCACCAACTATTTCGTTCTACCTGCGGCAAGAGGCATCGCAATGCAGACGTTAATTGGTATTGAGAGCTGAGGTTAAAGTAGTTTGAGCATTAAGATTTGTGAGGCATCCTCATAGTCAGAAATACAGCAATAATTGGCTGTATTTGAACTTTGAAAGTCATCCTATTAGCCAGACATAAAGCAAGAAGTAACCAATCCAATATATGATGATTGTTCAGGGAACCTGCGTTGGGAGCTGATAATATTATATTAGAGATACCTATTGGCTCTTTTTGAGTTTCTCGAGGTGAAAGACACCATTATTGTCATCAGAAATGGATTTATGTGACTACAATAGCTGAAAGTTGCAATACATTTTGGTCACCCACCCGTGTTTGCCAACAACACAGTTTATGACTGGTGTGTAAAGAAAATATACGACCTTCAATATACCAGGAGGTGCTGAGTTAACATCAAAAGTAATGATAAAGGTTATACTTTATTACTCAACGTTTCGGCCAGGGGCCATCGTCAGGAGAGTGACATCGTCACTCTCACTCTCTCTCCTGACGATGGCCTCTGGCCGAAACGTTGAGTAATATAGTATAACCTTTATCATTACTTTTGATGTTAACTCAGCACGTCCTGGTATATTGAAGGTCGTATATTTTCTTTACACGCAATGTCTAAAACCCAGGAGCATCTAAGAGCCATTCTTCGTTGTATTAAACGTTTATGACTGGTGTTGGATCAGGTAGGATGTGACTGCCACATTTTTGTGTAATGGCAGCATGATGGGATATCTCTAGATTGGTATTTTAGGTCATTTTCCGCATTTGATGACCAAATGTTCGAACACCACATTTATCCACTGCAAGTGCTTATTTTGCAGTAGGAAAATAATGGCTTCTGTTGCTGTTCTGCTTCTCTAGCAGCATGGTGCAAACAATGTAGGTAACTTAACCGAGCCTGGTTGATAAATTTACATTTTAGGTGCGAACCAGATGTTGAGCAGAACATCATGCTTATTAGATTATTAATATTATTAAGAGGATGTGACTGCTCATTGCACTGGAAATGCTTAAATTGCAACTGGCGAACAACGGCTTCTATCAACGTTGGATTATGTCGTGTGTGAAATGCAATAATGCTCAAAACGTGTCTTTATATGGGGTAATATATAATGAAGAATAATTTCAAATTGCAGAACAAGGAATGTAACATAACTAAACATAGCCTGACCTAGCCTAGCCTGACGTTATGTAATGTAAAATAACAACCTGACCTAGCCTGATATAGCATATCGTCACCTAACCTAACCTAACCTGGCCTAGTTTGTAAATTCACCTTCACATTCACTTAATTCACATTCACATTCACAGGTTCACGTTCACATTCACAACAAGATTTTGAGAAGAAAACATGCTTATTAATATTAATAATATGCGATTAATATTAATAATGCGACTGCTCATTTCCACTAGAAATGCTTAAATTGCAGTTCGGAAACAACCGCTTCCATCATCGCTGGATCATGTCATACCTGTGCAAAATTGAATCACATTTCAAAAGCGGCTTTGGGTGGGGTAATATATAATGAAAAATAAATACAAAAATAAGAAAAATGTAACCACACTTAGCCTGGCCAAGCGTAAAGTAATGTAACGTAACAATCTGACCTGACTAACAGCATAGCATAACCTAACCTAACCTAACCTAGGTGGTAAATTCATATTTTAGGTTACTAACCAAAGTTTGATATATACAAATGCGCAAATACCACGTATATTAACATTATTAAGATGGTGTGGCTGCTCGTTTCCACTGCAAATGCCTACATTGCAGTTGGCGAAAAACAGCTTCCAGCTTCCATGAGCAAACAGCTTGAGCCAAACAGCTTCCATGAGTAATTGAAAAATCGAAATATTCACTTGTCTTCATTTCCAGTAGCATACCGGATAAACGTTTACGCCAGATGCTCACACAGTTGTGTGACGTTTTTTTCGTAACGCTACTCTAAGTGGTACAGTGTTGAGCCACGTTTATGTATATATATATATATATATATATATATATATATATATATATATATATATATTTCCATGAAAGGAAAGGGGTTCTTTCGTCTGTGAAGATTTCTCATTATGATAAAATTGCAAATTCGTCATCTAATGAAAGCGTTCAGCATCACCAAAGCTGGTTATCTCTCACCGCACCAGAGGGTCCAAGTGCTTAAATTCAGGGTATATTTTCAGATTAAAAAGTGGAAATGACAAATTAACATTAGCAGGGTACCAAACTAGAGGGTTCGGACCGGGCAGGCGAGCGGTCTGGGTGTGGTGAACTACATCTGGCACACTGAGCGGTCTGGGTGTGGTGATCTACATCTGGCATACCGAGCGGTCTGGGCGTGGTGAACTACATCTGGCACACTGAGCGGTCTGAGTGTGGTGAACTACATCTTGCCCACTGAGCGGTCTGGGTGTGGTGAACTACATCTGGCACACGGAGCGGTCTGGGTGTGGTGAACTACATCTGGCACACTGAGCGGTCTGGGTGTGGTGAACTACATCTGGCACACTGAGCGGTCTGGGTGTGGTGAACTACATCTGGCACACTGAGCGGTCTGGGTGTGGTGAACTACATCTGGCACACTGAGCGGTCTGGGTGTGGTGAACTACATCCGGCACACGGAGCGGTCTGGGTGTGGTGAACTACATCTGGCACACTGAGCGGTCTAGGTGTGGTGAACTACATCTGGCACACTGAGCGGTGTGGGTGTGGTGAACTACATCTGGCACACTGAGCGGTCTGGGTGTGGTGAACTACATCTGGCACACTGAGCGGTCTGGGTGTGGTGAACTACATCTGGCACACTGAGCGGTCTGGGTGTGGTGAACTACATCTGGCACACTGAGCGGTCTGGGTGTGGCGGATTACCTACTCACGGCGGGTCTATCCTTCCGGTGCGTGCAATACAATGTAGCTGGCCGGATGTCGGAAACTGGAGATTTCAGCGCTCCCTCAATACCAGCGCCATTGAGTCACCCGTCCTGAGGAGGGTCCGCTTCTCGGTATCCATCGTGCTGTCACATAATCAGTGCAGCCAAGGGTGAACAATGTAACCAGCATAATGAGCTATGCAGCCAAGGGCGAGCCATGTAACCAGCATAATGAGCTATGCAGCCAAGGGCGAGCCATGTAACCAGCATAATGAGCTATGCAACGAAGAGTGAGCCATGCAACCATCATAATTTTGTCATAGCCACCGGAAAAGGGCCTCTCTTGCAACGCATTGTTCAAGTACATGAGCCACATTCAAGTCTATGAGCCTGGCTTCTGAGATGGCTGGTTGGCCACGTCACCAACAACGTCTGTTGATCGCAGATGGACTCGAAAGTAATGTAGGTGGTCAGATTTGAGCACCAGACCTTACGATGCAGAGCCCAGCTATCTTACAGTGAGCTCGTGATCCGATGATCCGCGTTGATTATGTACACTGCACCGTTCGTAATCTATATAATGCATTAATCACCTTTAAAACATGCTCCACCCATCTCTGAAGTATCCTGATCCACCTTTTCGCAGGACTCGGGCTAACATGTAGCTGAACGTGTAGCGCTCATGTCATATATGCCTTTGACCATTGAATATGCGATGTACATACAACTGGTATCATGTGTCACAGCGTGGCACATGATACCACTTCAAAGCTGCAGTTCTTTTTCGACTACCTCAGTCCCACGGCCCCGGCACGCGACTCGTTTCCTGCCACGGATGGTGGGATCAGAAGGGCAGCCCCTGCTCTCATCGCCTCAGGCGTCATGTCGTCACGTGACACGTTCATCAGTCAGCCAATATCGCCTCAGGCGTCATGTCGTCACGTGACACGTTCATCAATCGGCCAATATCGCCTCAGGCGTCATGTCGTCACGTGACACGGCACCAGCCAGCCAATCAGGGGCGGTCCGATCTGCTCCACGGCGGGAGGGTTTGACAGCGGTGCCAGTCGCGGCTTGGTAATTAATTAATGCTGTGAGGTAGCCATACTCATGAGAATACTCACCCATACTCATGCCATACTCACGGCGTTCAAGGCGCGGCACGCAGGAAGGAATTGGTGTGTATTACCGACTGTATTCGATGCATTTAAATGGCAACAAAACTACATGTCGTTTCATTTAGGCCAGGATGTTTTGAACCGACGATGACAGCGTTCAACGTTATCCTTATTATAGAATACTGACGTGGTAAAACTGCGAAAATCGCTTGGTTTTTGCAACGTTAGCTACGGATTCATCTGGTGTCTGATTTTGTTCACTGACATTTCGGCTGTCCCCAGTAATATATTAACGTTATCCAACGACTGTTCGGTTGTCCAGATAAGGTGGTTCGGTCTTTGCCAGTCGGTTTGAACATTTTCTGTGCGCAGTGCACAGCCTGACCTCGTAGTGAAAATAACAATCTTAAGAACTAACTGAAAATAATGAAATTCGTTGAAGGGCTAATATAATCAATGCGCGTCTTCCCTGGACTTGAATGTTAATGGAGAAAACGTTTTCTTCAAAGAAGCATCTGATATATCCTGGTACTCATGACAAAATACCCAATTCTTGCCGACTAAATTCCACTCTTTTTTGTCGCCAGTGATAGGTTAACGACCCACGAGCCGCCAAGCCACCGAATCCCCAGAATGCTTTAGATAATCTTCCAGTCCTTATCCATGCTACCTTTTTAGGCCGCTCTTGGTTGACGGGCGGCTTTTGTACGCCGGACCAGCACATTGTTGAGGAACAGGTTCCCTTTCACACACCCTCGGTCGGGAATACCGTCGCTTTCCCCGCGGATACGCTGGCGCGTTTTACGGACCACTTTGCACGACCCCAGGGAGGGGCGACCTCTGATGGGAGGGTGAACCGCAGTCCCAGCCGAACTCAAGATCGATCAGTCTGTGCCTGTGGGGCCGCGCAGTTCGCAGGGGAACCGGTCAGTTGTTTTCGGCGCGCGGCCCGACATACAGCAGCGTCCTGGAAGTAATTTGTCGCAGGGCGGAGAGCATCAAGCAAAAACATCAAGACCTGAGATTGTGGCAGAAGAAGTCAACAGCATGACAGATATGAGTTGGCGCTGAAATGTGAATAATGGAACCTGTTGGCAAGCTCTTGATCTTGACGTAAATGTTGTGCATTATCCATGGTGAACTTGGTAAATTATTGTAATAGATCGCTGTAAAATAAATTAAAATAGTAAAATTATGTTCCGAAGCCAAGAGAAGCTTTCATTAGGTCAGCGGTTTTTTTTTAACCTTTTCTGGCCCCAGCGTCCCCTGTAATCAGGGCAGTCTAGCACGTCCTCCATCTGGTTCCAGAGACAACAGGTTCAGTTGTTACACTACACGTCAAAAGAAACTAAGATGGGCACAATTCAGAGTTCATCACTTTTATCTCGCGTATAAACAGCTGAATGTTGGATGTTCAGGCCCGAGCATCTACGAATATTAACATTGTTCCTGAAAGCCGCAAGTAAGCGCATCTTATCAAAAAGAATCCCAGTGATACCTCGTATCTCTACTGCGAACACTGATATGACGCCTCATGTGTTCCGGCTGCCTAACGGTGCAGTACGGTGCATGTGATGAACGGACCTACCGTATCGTACTGCCTATGGCAGAAGCCTTTTCCGGCTCCGTCTAAAAGCGATTTCAACACCCCCTGGGATGCTAGTTATCTAGGTTAAGAAACGCTACCTCAGGCGTCAGCTTTAGCCCAAATTTGTGGATATCAGGACGCTAGCCTATGGGGAGAGGCTTACTGGAATGGGAGCTTGGTATGGGAAGTTGCTCAACTTTTTGAACATGATCGATCTAGGGTTTGGTGAGCCGGTCATCAAGAGCCCAGATTGGCTCACTCCAACGCGTTGGAAGCCCACCCAGCACGCCGAAGAGAGTCTATGAGGGGCCCCGAAGAGAGTCTATGAGGGGCCCCGAAGAACGAGTGTACTTCTTTCGTTCTTCCGCTTTTGCTTTATCCAAGAACCCTGCGGTTCATAGAGGGAGCCACGAGCGTTGTTCTTTCAATGGAGATGCATGTTCCGATATGTTTAGTGGGAGGGTCAACATCAATACAGAACCATAAAGAAATAGCATGATCTTATTAACTCACGCCACCGGCTTGGGTTAATAAGATCATTTACAGCCCCTGTCTCTCGGTATTGACGTCCCTGCGCCAGGGGCATCGATACCGAGGGACAGGGGCAGTAGCCCCCCTCCCCTCTTCACCGACTGGAGACTGCCTCTGTGTCAGGGGCGTCGTTTCCGCGAGACAGGGGGCTGTGCCCCCCCCCCCCCGGGGGGTGAACGACAACCCCGTCCCCCACGATGTCTTGGTCCATAGTAGGTATCTGGTAAGGTGCATTGCACCCTCACCCACCCCCAGCCCCTTCCCATTCTCCGATTTTTAAAATCCAAATGTGCTTTAAAGTTTCGTCCCCGAGCGAAATCCTGGCTTCGTCAGATATTTGTATCCCCAATCGCCATGGCCTGGCGACGCCTCTGCCCTGGGCGTACGATAGTTATTTCGCATCTTGGGATAGCATCAATTAAGCCGCATGCCATTGAGAACACAATTTTTTTTTACCCTGCAGCGTCACCGTTAATCATTTCAGATGCGTTGCAAATTGTGCTCCAGAAATGATAAGTGACTGTACCGAGACTATCACGGGACTCCTTCGGAAACGATAAGTATGGTTTTGCTGGCAGTTAAGCATGCCGGCTTCAAGTTAGCAGTACTCTGATAAAATATGTCGGATCGTCACGTTTTCAACGTCAAATACTATGCTGGATAGCCTGTGAAAGAATAATTGCAAGCCATGTTAACGCCTTCTAGTATAAAATAATTGAACACGTACCTCTGGATCATTTTAATGAGCGGGAAGCACGGGGATTAATCTGGTGCTGCCCGGTCAGATTTACTGGCGAAATTCGACTGCAGCAGCCAGCGGGCGGGCCTCGTCCACATGCGTACGTGTCGATGAACACCAACGTCGTGACCTCGACAACAGTGACAGACGAGCCGACAGCTGACAGCAATACACCATCCGCAAACCATCCATAACGTGGCCGGCTCGTTTGAAATGCGTTATCGTCCGATCCCGACTTGTAATTAGAGCCGTTTTTAATGCAGCTTGGTGATTTCGTACTGCCCTGCTCTGCGATAGACTGCCTTGTGAACAAGAGGATCATACTAACGACTGGTGGCACGCCGTGCCTCGGCGGATCGTTGTCGATGCCGGCCGAGATAAGTCAGGTGCCGGCCGTACGACTCCAGGGTCGGGCGACTGCTCTGGGCCTCAGACGACTCCACTGGATGCCCGTTAGAGGGCTGTCGTCTCGGCTAGTTACGTCCTTGTGAACGTGATCTGATCGCTCGCAGGCATTTTATTCTTTTCATGTTCTGCCTCAAGCCGCACCACGAGGAAAATTAATACTGACAGAATGGGATTCCGTTTGTCTGTTTGAATCGTTTGCTTGACTCGCATGTTCGAACCGACGTTCCCCGGTGTCGTGAAATCGTCTTTGAAGCGATTCTAAAATAGATAATAGATTTCGTCCATGATGATGACACCGTTAATCCTGGTCAACGGTGCTACCACTTGCGTAACGTTGAAGGATGCTGGTGCCGTTGTTCCGATCACTACCCAGTGGCACCGATAGGCGTGCAGCCACGTGCAGAGGGGCGGCGGCTGACGCGCGCCTCCGCGGTCGCCCGGCGCCACTCTCACTCGTTATGCTGTGTGAGGGCGGGCGACCAGTGCGGCCGACGTCCGAGCCCGCGCCGCCGTGCTCCAGTGACAGTATCAGATCGGGCCAATATTGCAGAGCGGTGTAGACGGGCGAGATGGAGCCCGATAGAGGAGGACCACCCCGGGCGGTCGCGCCTCGCCGCCCCGCGTGCAGCACGCTCGGCTCGCGCGCACACAGACGCACGCCACCGGTGGATGATTGATGCATGGTGCGCTCTCATCGCCATAGCGGCCAGCGGTCGCCAAGCGTCCCGGTGTGATATTCGGCCAGATCGTCACCCGCAAAAACTCGCCAGACTGGACTTCGCCAGCTGGGTGGCCCCTCGGTCCTGGAAGACTGCCAGACTAAACAATTTCACCGGTGCGGAGTCTCTGTGGTAATTGGAGATACTGAATCGTGTGACTTATGTCGCGAGGCCTATACACAAAGCTTACCAATTTTCCTCTCATGGGGACGGTATGCATAAAGCACGAAGTGTTGAACCCTCGAGAGCCGAGTTCTATGTCAGGAACAAAGAGGTAGCACACGAAACAATTTTTGTCCCTCGCAGTGCGAGATAATTGCTTACCTCTCACAACAGGGGGAGGAGGGGGCATGCTTACCACCTCCCCTTCCCTTCACTGCTAACTTATGTTCTAAGCAAGATAGCTCGAGATGTGATAAGTCGTCAAGTCGAGTCGACAAGTCTCTGACACCGGTCCGCTGCTCCCAGCTCTCGATAATCAAGTCTCTGACACCGGTCTGCAGCTCCCTACCCTCGGTAGTCAAGTCTCTGACATCGGTCTGGACGCCGGTCCGCCGCTCCCAGTCCTCGGTCGCCAAGTCTCTGACACCGGCCTCGACGCCGGTCCGCCGCCTCAGTCCTCGGTCGTCCAGTCTCTGACACCGGTCCGCCGCTCCCAGTCCTCGGTCGAGCGCGTGTTGCTCGTGCGCCGGCTGCCTTTGTGTCGGGAGGGCCGTTGGGCCGTTATGCGTGTGGCCGGGGGGATTATGCGCGTGGCTACCGGTGCAGTGGCGGCGTTGTGCGTGGCCGGTCAGCCTTGACTGGGAGCGGCCGTAGCGGCGAACAAGCGGCGGGCCGACTCGTGGGGCCGCCGCTGAGCACGTGCCAGGACCGTGATGGTGGTAGTGAGCACGTGCCAGGACCGTGGTGGTGGTAATGAGCACGTGCCAGGACCGTGGTGGTGGTAGTGAGCACGTGCCAGGTCCGTAGTGGTGGTAGTGAACCAGGGACCCGGTGTTGAGAGCCGGTGGAACATTAGTGGCGGTAGTTTTGCGTCGTTTTGGTTTTTCTCAGTTCGGTTTTTCATAGTCTTAGATTCTAGTATTTAATCGTAGTTTTGCATTGGCCCTCACCGGGCCAACTGGCAAATCCACCGTTGCCGAACCGGAGGAGAGGGGTTGCTGAAGCTCCCCCTCTAACTTCCGAACATCCGAACTTTCCCCAGCTTCCCTTTCCCACTTCCGAAATACGCAAGCTAGGGCAAAATGCAAACCACCGTTAGAAAGGCCCGCTCATGAGGAGCTTCAAACATACCTAACATTTGCACTTTTGACTCTGAACGATGAACTGATTACAATAGGTCATATCATGTCAATATACGGACCTGGATATAAATCTCTTGACATGTTTTTTTTTCTTGAAATGGCAGATCTTGTTTTCTTTCGGCCCTTTTTGTCACGAACTAACTTAAATGGATATATTTATTATCAATATCCAATTAAGCGGCTTACTCTGGGTGAGGGGAAAATAAAGCTATTAAGCCAATACTTCGACTATTCATGTTTAGCATTCATATTTACCTGGGTAGAAATGTGCTGATCATAGTAAAACAGTGGCAGGACAGGGAAGGTTGGGTCGGGTCAGAATCAGGCTGGTAAACCAACTTTCAAAATATGCTTGAAGACACAGGGAAAGCGCCATTGGCAAGGCAATGTAGCCAGAGTTCACATCACAGCTTATTTCTTACCTTCCGACCATCCTGAAGCCATTCAAGGTCAACCAAGTCACACATTGTAGATCTTTGTCTTGGAAAATTGCCTGGAAAATATGAACATTGACACACACACACACACACACACACACACACACACACACACACATATATACATATATATATATATATATATATATATATTATATATATATATGTATATATATATATATATATATATATATATATATATATATATATATATATATATATATATATATATATATATATATATATATATATATATATATATATATATATATATATATATATATATATATATATATATATATATATATATATATATATATATATATATATATATATATATATATATAGTATGTGTGTGTGCGTGTGTGTGTGTGTGTTTGTGTATGTACATCTTTATACGATAACTTCAACTGTCGACTAAGTGTTACAAGTTATAAACCGATTCCATGGAAAGGTCAAATGAGGTCAAATAAAATCCGACTACACGAGTCACATCATCTCAGGTCATTGACCACCTAATGTCATGTTGTACGTCTGCAGGCGGCGCTGAAGCTGAATTCAGGTATAGCTTCATGAGAAACAGCATTATGCTGTGTAAGATATCATTGTGTAGGACATACATATTTCACATGACCATATGTAATTAACCTATTCTGTTGTCATATTTTAAGTACGAATACTTGTAGCATGCTCTTTGTCGTTTTGTCTTGAAAAAACACCACAAATTAAATTTTATCCACCCAATGCGCTAAACAAGTGCAGACATTGACCTCAGGTCAGTCATCTTGACCCTAATTAAAGTTTCGAGATAGACGAGTTGTTCGTCTTGATAAAAGAATAGCGTGATCTGAGTTTTGTGTTGATATGTTACAACTAATTCGAATGGCGGCACTTTGCAGATTTTCGACCATTACTCCCTTCGATCCGTCCCAAATCCATGGCATTCGAAGATCTTGACCTGAAATATGTGCAAGATACGCAAAACCTACGCATAGGAAGATATTGAAAGTTTCGTGTCTCTACATCTACTCCAGTGGCGCAGCCAGGATTTTCTCAGTGGGGTGGTGGCCCGACGGCATAAGGTGATGAAACAGAGACAGCTTCCGGCGAGCAAATCGCGGCCAAAATGGAGGATTTCGCGTGGTAAAATCTCAAAATATATCGTTTTATCTAGTGTATTTTGGATGCTGAGAGCCTGCCTCCCTGGCTGCGCCTCTGGTCTACGCATTCGGCTGCTATCCCGGAAAAAATATCCGGTGGGCTCTCAAGAGTCCCTCCTCTCCCGGCCCGGCGAGAGTTGAAGGTTCTGCCATGCACGATACATGGTCTCATTTGAAATTGCCCTCAACAAGGGAGGATGGAGCTGAGGTAATTCATCCTCCATCTTCATGTCTTCAATCGCTCAGCAACATGTGGTCTAAAGGTGGTCTCAGCGTTCGTGATGACCTAACGCGACATCTCTTGCCTTCAGCGGATCGTCGGGTGTTGTCTTCTTCCAATAGAGCATAATACGGATTGGATATCCGTCCGGATATCCGTTTGATACGGATAACGGAGTGGATTGGATAGAGTTTGGACAAGGTCCTCTAACGTCGGACAAGGTCACGCGCTTGCCTGCGACTTCGGTCTCAGCGCTGGGGCGAGCGAATGTCAGACTTGGCGACCTGCACCACGACCAGTAACACGAGTAGCCGGAGCAGGTCACGGCGAATGACGGTAGGTCGCAGAAACGGCATGTTCACTAGAAGGGCTGCACGCGTCTGGCGACAGGGAAAGGTGACCCGGCACCGTCTCTAAGACGCAGCACGGCAACAGGTGAGTGGACCACCCGACTCACTCGACTCTGATTTGCTACTGGAGTCGCAGCACCTCGCTGACACTGGGAGGATCCCACTGAGTCACTCTTACGGGGCTCACTCACTCAAACGCTCTCACTCGCTCATGCTCGTCCAACACAGGAGCCGGCAACTAAGGGTTGGGAGTGATGGCGAGGAACGCCGGCGCCTAGCGGTGCTGTCTGACCTAGATGAGCCGACTTACTTGATATTTGCATAACGTAAAGCTGCTACGCAGAGGTAATCCGATGGTAATCGGACGTAAATGTGTCGAATTACAAAAACAGCGCACTAACCTAGCACTACCCTGCATGATTTCACCCTCCCCCACAAGAACGCATCCCACTAATTACTACTAACTACTACAAGCACGCTGCATGCGGTGTGGTAATTACCTCCTTGACCACACGGTAAAGATCCCTTGGTCCTCTTCAACAAGAATAGACTGATGCCGATACCGTAGCAGAATCAACTTTATTGCTAACCCTCCCCCATCCCAAAGTAAAAATTATCTTGCGGAAAAGTAAAGTAAACTAATCTTTATCAAAACTGTCTCAACCATCTTGGAGACGGTCCCCCGCCCACCATACCTCCCGTATTGAGCGCTTTAACGTCACATACACTATACCATAAAACTCCTTTAACGTAAATGGACACTTGCCTTGAACTTCCTTTCAAAACCCACCCGCTCTGTCGATAAAGGTCAATTCAGGCTGCCTAGATTATATTGGTTTAGTTAATGCAGACTAGCTCTTCACTGAACATATTTGCTGCTTAGCATTGCTATACATATCGTCATTTTGGAACAGGAATGTAAATTTTGAGGTTGAAAAAAAATTACTTCATTATATCATACATCAATGGATTTGAAAAGTTACATCAAAACCTAACACGTAACTAGTTACGCTCCAGATTTTCGGGTCTATGCTCATAGCACAGTGTTAATTGATAGGTCCAACACACGAGGTAAGCTAATCTAGTATACCAGATAAACTAGTTCCAATGAATAATTAATAAAATTAATACGAGGTTTGGGTATATTTAAGGGCACACACCGAATCGGAACTGATTTTTCCTTCCGACTGAATCATTTTCATCGCTGTCTGATCAAGAGAAATGATAAAAATTGCGCCAAAAATGAAATTCCAAAATCATTTAATATTGGTAAGCTATGTTTACTCCAGTTGCCCTCGAAAACCTCCCCTGTTGTTAAACATGAGCTAGGCCAAGAATGCTAAGCACTATGTTAGGCAGTCTGTTTGGACTCGCCGTCCCGAATGGGTGCGACCGGGGCTCCCTCCTCCAACTTGCCGGCTTCGTGAACATTCCTTCCAATCGAGAGTGACCAATTCCAGAAGCGATCAATGGAAAGGTATTCTGAATTGGATGGAATCTACTTTTACTGAACTGACTTTGAACTGGCATTTTGTACGGAAAGTGAGCACACGATGCATAAGACATCTGGCGCCTCCTTGTTACGCTGGCGTTGGTGCGTATTCGGGCGCTTGCCTGCACTCCTGCCAGTATCCCCGTCGTAGTCTGGTGCTTGTCTGCACTCCAGCCAGAGCCCCCGTCGTGTTTTGATGCTTGTCTGCACTCCTACCAGAGCCCCCGTCGTATTCTGGTGCTTGTCTGCACTCCTGCCAGTACCCCCGTCGTATTCTGGTGCTTGTCTGCACTCCTGCTAGAACCCCCGTCGTATTCTGGTGCTTGTCTGCACTCCTGCCAGTGCCCCTGTCGTATTCTGGTGCTTGCCTGCACTCTTGCCAGTGACCCCGTCGTATTCTGGTGCTTGTCTGCACTCCTGCCAGCACCCCCGTCGTATTCTGGTGCTTGTCTGCACTCCTGCCAGAGCCCCCGTTGCCTGCGACGCGTCGTGCGTATCTCACACGATTCGCTGGTCTGCATTGCAAGATACTACATTGCCTCGTAGTGTTTCGAAATAAATGATGACGAGGAGGATGACGATGGCAGCAATGCATTTCAACACATGCTCATTGGCCTGTGCTTGCGTACTATCTAAGGAGACATTACATCATATATAGAGGAAGTCAAGGTATGTTGAGCCAATTTTTATTTGAGAGGGCCGGGAGCGCATGTGGTGAAACATATTAATTATTTGTGCTCATTTTCCGAACGGGATTTGGGCACAAATGAGTCGCATACAGATTTGTATCAAACAATCATAAATCGGTGATATTTTGAGTCGTTCTGATGTATCGCCCTTGTCTCAACTTACGCCACGCCGCGGGTAAGTTGATCCTAGTGGTGGGGTAAGTTGACCGCAAGCCTTATTTATGCAAACAAATGTTGTGACGACTACTGGGGAGTGCTACTTTTAGTGTTGGCTTTTTGTGGTCACTTTGTATGGTCACCTCACGTGTTCTGATGGAAAAGCATGTAGCTATCGTAGCTATCAAGGAATGCCACGTAGTATACTTCGGCCTATATTTTCGCCGCCTTCTTACCTGGTATTGTCACACCATAGCTCAGAACATAGCAATCTGCCCAACGCCAATAGGCTGAACAACGATTGTATGCCAATTTATATCATGTTTCATGGGAAAGGCATCAGCAACATGCAACACATTAATCGACCACGGCTCAACCATGACTCATCGTGTCCCGGTGACGATTACTCAACTAGCCCCATACCGATCTCACTTCACATAAAGTGCGGCTGCCCATTTCCTGAGCATCCTACGCCAAAGTGGCTTGGGTGAATTTCAAGACAAAACACGTGCCTACAATTATGTGCTATGATCAGAAGCTTATCTGTTGCGAATTAGGAAAATAAAAAAAACATTTCTAAATAAAGGAAAAATACTGCTGATCTTAAAAAGAAACACACTTGTGTCCAAGATTGAGGAGATATCTACCGCTCTCGGACGCCATCCAACACAAAATGAAGACTTTCTTCGAAATGTCGGCAAGTGGCTTATAAGTTCTCATGACATGACGGGAGGTGAGATGATCGGGGTGGCTCAACATACCTGGAGGCTCAACTAACTCCACTTTTCCCAACGAATATCGAGTTCCATTCACGGCGTGCCCATGGTCACTTTTTCCTAAATCGCCAACATATAATAGCACTGGTATTTCTTCCATTTTAATGATATACGGGAAACACCTAGGAATAACTTTCCGGATTCATGACATTTCATTTCCACGGAACACTGTTCCCGCTGCAGCTCTCCAGAACATTATTCATTAGTTCGCTTTCTTAGGATGCGCCGATTGCATAAATTGCATCGCTTCAGAATCGTCAGCCTGGAGCAAACATATCGGTGCCGCCTGTTGCCTTGACAAGGCTGATACTGAGTGTATCCTTCCAGGAACGCACCTTGGGCAGGAGAGAGGAAGAGACAATGTCAAAGTAGGGTGCAGTTGTTGACAGCTTTCAATAGGAAAATGAAAAGTTGGCTTTAATGGAGAAGGGCGTGAAATTGTCCCCCACCCTCCTCACTCTGTGGCAGCGCTACTTCGTATTTCATTCGTAGCTTTGTCACTCATTTGAGCGACAGTGTCACGAAGAGGTATGTCCAAAAATAGCCTGAGGTTGCCGAACGAGCCATGAAGCATTCATTCTGCTTTCAGGCGCCACATTCCGCGGGCAAACCACATGAAATGATGTTTTGAGCACAGCTGGCACTTGAGAGCTCATCTGGAGTGATGTGCCATTCGTGGCCCTTCCTCGGTTCCACTCCCCGCGACCCACTGTTTTGCGGCCCGAACACGGCTTCAAAAGACGTCGCGCGCACCCCTTCCTGGTGTGCGCGATAACATCAGCGGACAGATTAGATTTTGCATCGGCAGATGGTACTGCCCAGATAAGATCGGCGGAGATCTTATTCAGAGGCGCTTATCACACCAGCATCTCGCGCCGCTGCCAAAGGCTCAGCTGGGCATTGCCGAGTGTTGCTTGGTTGGGTGGGCAGTGGGCACAGACAGCCGCGGTGAACCGAACTGTGAGGAAGTCCTGCGCCTTCAACGCACAACACATCGTTCGTTGTAACACTGTTGTTATACACCATGCGTATGGTGTGTAGCTGACGACGTCACGCACCGTACGTGAGGTGCATCACCCCCACGTTTTATACACCATACGTATGGTGTGTAACAGACGACGTCACGCACCGTACGTGAGGTGCATCACCCCACGCTTTATACACCATACGTATGGTGTGTAACAGACGACGTCACGCACCGTACGTGAGATGCATCACCCCCGCCGATTATACACCATACGCATGGTGTGTAACTGATTACGTCCCGCACCGTACGTGAGGTGCATCACCCCCACGTTTTATACACCATACGTATGGTGTGTAACTGACGACGTCACGCACCGTACGTGAGGTGCATCACCCCCGCCGATTATACACCATGCGTATGGTGTGTAACAGACGACGTCACGCACCGTACGTGAGGTGCATCACCCCCACGGATTATACACCATACGCATGGTGTGTAACTGATTACGTCCCGCACCGTGCGTGAGGAGCATAACCCCACGGGTTATACACCATGCGTCCAAGACACTGCGTTTCACCGTTCCGCTCTGAGCAATAGAAGCTGCGTCAGCTGGTGCCGGGGCCACTGCCACTGTTGGGTGACGTCACTCAACATGGAGTGAAATTATATAATCATTGAAGTAAATAATCGTATCCATATGTAATATTTGTATATATTGATAGCAGCATGGTTTAAACATCACACGTGGATATTTCTTTTAAAAAACATTCATGGGCGTTAAAATTTTGACGGGTCGTGATTCGATTAAAAAAAACCCTTTGACCATGTTCAGCTGAAGAACAATGCGGCGGGCAGTCATGTGTTGCCATCGTGTATTCAATGTCATACTACGGGGGTTACGGCTCGGTTGCGGGATTGGCTCACGCTGTGAAGGGGAGATGCATTGAACGATTGAAAGGTAAGTAACACGGAGCTGAGTCCGAGCCAATTGTCGCTTAATCGTCCCAGCATGTGTCCGATGCTCCCATTAAAAGCAGGGAAAGACACATTCAAACCGGGGGTGAAATGTAGACGTAGGTAGGTACAACCTACCTAGCCTACCCACCTGCTCCGGTTCTGTTTGGAACGGCCTAAATCATATCGCCAATCATTGACTATTAGATCCGTGGACGGATGGTGAATCAGATTGGGTTTGAATCCGCATGTCACACTCCTCTTCAGTGGGTATGCAGTGTTTGAAAACCTCTGCCCCACTTCAAGTTTATGTTATTCGCAGGACTCAGCTTATTTCTCATTTGACACAGGGCTGGGCACAGGCATCGTAGTCAGTTGGTACATGCATACCATGACTGGATCTAGCAATAACAGTGGCTGCCATCAGTTCTATAGGACGATCAGCAAAGGGTGGACTTCAAGCGTCGCCAAGGTTAACCTTGTTTACCCATGCGTGTAAGCAGTGTAATGTATAACAGAGCTTGTTTGCAGTGAAATGAGCTCAAATATATATTAAGCATATGCAAGCTTGGAGCAAATTTTCTGATCCTTTAGCCTGGCACATTATTTTATCATAAAATTATTCAAAACCGAAGAAAAACCTTGTTGCAGCTTCCTTACCTCCCTGACTAGAAACAACAACTAGATTACCAGTTGTCTTCCACATTTAATTCACAGAGCCAAAGGAGGCCACATATTTGAAGTCCAACTTGTTGCATACTATAATTGAAACTGAATACAATTAAAGCAATGGCATTGACTTCTCTTTCTTATGGTCATATTTAGGTGATACCATGAGTGTCACTTTATGGAGTTGGTTGGGAGGGGGCGGGGAGGAGGGTGAATTTGGACACGGCCGGACCGTGGCTGGATTTCCTTCCCTCAGTCAAAATATCTGGGTCCGCCGGTGCCCAGCAGATTGGCTTGGATTCGCTTGGACTGCTTGCATTCGTTGCTGTAAGCACTCCTTAATATAGAGTTTAAGACTAAACTAGTGAGCTTTGATTACACTAGTTATATCTTCATATACTGGAGTAATCGTAGAGGTACCTATATAGGCTTTTTGGGATTATATTAGTATTTAGTTTCATTTGTTGGAGTTTGTAGCTGATGGAAGTTGGTATAACTAAGATTATATTTGCTTAGTTTAGCTTGCGAAAGCAGATATTTATTTTGTTGTTTATTCAGTGTGAGTGTTATTCTATTTTCTAGTCTTGTGGTGTAGTCTTTTTGGTGTTTAAGTTTAAGATTTAAGTTTAGAGAAGACAAAAAATGCAAGGTGACTGTGGGTAGTGTAAGTGTATGGAAGTAATTGGGGACTTGAGTAAGAAAGTAGATATGTTAGCAAGGGAGGTGGAGCGCCTGAAGTGTTTGGTGGCAGGGCCCACCATAGGAAATGTCAGCCAGGCAAGCCAGGTGCAGGAGCCTAGGAGTGATAGGGGTGGAGATAGTATGGACCATGATAGTAGAGAGTGGAAAGTAGCTAGACGCCAGAGTACGAGACTGGCTTTAAGGAAAATGGACAAAGGCATAGACAAACTAATAATAGGTTTGAGGTACTGCAAGAGAGAGATAGTAATGCTGCTAAAGAGGAAGGTAGGAATGACCAGATAGCTGAGGATAGAGAGGGGGAGGTTTTAGTTATAGGGGACTCAAGAGTGAGGTACATGGACCGTACTTTTTTGTAGCAGGAACCCCAACAAACGGATTCGTGTTTGCTTCCCAGGGGCCCAGGTAAAGTATGTTGGTGATAGGATAGAAGGAGTAATGAAGGGTAGTGGAGAGAGCACAACAGTAATTGTGCAGGTTGGTGTAAATTATGTAGGAAAAGCAAAAACAGAGGAAACAATACAAGAGTATAGGGCTTTTATAGGTAGGCTAGCTGTAAGTAGGAAACGAGGAATGGTAACATCCATCCTCCCTATGGTTAACGCAAGCATAGAGTGGTACTCGAGGGCCATTGGGCTGAATACCAGGGTGGCCAAGATTTGTAAGGAACTTGGGGTGGGGTTCTTGGATTTGTGGGGGGATTTCTGGGGGAAGACTGAAATGTTTGCATTAGATGGGTTACATTTGAGCAAGAGAGGAGTTGAAGTGCTCAGCAATAGGTATGAGGAAGCTCTCAATAGGAAACAGGGAAACTAGGCAGGTCATGGGGGGATGTAGCTGATCTTGCAAACAAGGGAAGGAATGGTTTATCATGTTTTTACGTCAATGCCAGAAGTGTTAGGAACAAAATTGGGGAACTGCATGCTTATATGTTGTCTGAAAAGCTAGATTTGGTATGCATAACAGAGGCATGGGTTAATGAAAGCATTTTTGGAGACAACTTGCAAGAATTCGAATTGACAGGCTACAACATGCATGCTTATCAAAGGCAGGCAAGGTTAGGAGGAGGTATACTGTTGTATGTCAGACAAGTAATGAAATGTCATTCCATAGAAGATAGTGTACATGATGAAGGTGTAGAATCCTTGTGGTTAGATATCATTCTGAAAAATGGAACACAATTTAGGGTTGGGGGCATTCTATAGACCTCCAGACCAGAATGAAAACACGGACAGGTTGATGCAGGAAGAGATAAGTAGGAGAGTACAGGAGAGAACTGTTTTGTTGGGGGATTTCAACATAACAGGATTGGGAAGCAAAACTATAGGTCTAAACAAATCAGGAAGAAGCTTCATGGATTATTTTGAGGAGAATTTCTTTTTTTCAAATGGTACATGAACCTACAAGGGAAAATGAAATATTAGATCTTGTGCTTACTAATGAGGAAAATTTTGTACAAAATGTGAACATAGGAGAGACTTTGGGTAATAGTGATCACAACATTATACGCTTCTCATTGTATGTTGGAAATGTAGGAACCAATAAGACATTGATTCCAAATTTTGCTAAAGGGAATTACAATGAGTTCAAGATCTTCATGAATGAAATTGATTGGGAAGACTTATTGAAAGGCTTAGATGCTTATGAAATATGGAGAATGATA